>CM026411.1:30337313-30418640 GCA_014858505.1 Corymbia citriodora subsp. variegata
AGGTCGTCGAGCTCGTCGGAGGGGGAGATGGGGAGGGGAGGGGGGAGGGGGCGGAGGAGGCGGGGGCCGAGGAAGAAGAGGAGGGAGAGGGAGAGGAGGAGAGTGAGGGACAGAATGTATGGAGATCTGTACATTTAGAACCAATTTCCCGATCAATGGCGATGGAGATTCAGAGGATGAATTGCAGGAGGAGGAAGAGGAGACCCAAGATCGGTTGAGGAGGTTAGGGTTCGGATTCGGATTCGGATTTGGGCATGGGTCTGGGCATGAGGGAGGGCATAGGGTATAGAGGTAGAGATAGAAAGAGAGGTTTTGGTGGTGAAGATGTATGGGAGATGATGGAGGGAGGGAAGGAAGGAGGGAAGGAGTGAGGGCGATGGAGAGAGGTGGGGGGGTGGTGGTGGGTATGGAGGGGGCCCTCTCCTCCTCCTCCTCCTTCTCTCTCTCTGACGGCGTGACGAAGGCGCGGGGGGTTTCGGTTCTTTTTCCCCCTTCTTTTTCTTTCTTTTCTTGGATTCTTTTGCTCTCTCTCTATCTCTATCTATCTCGCTGTGGATCCGGGATCGATCGGACGGAAAACAGCAATTTACCAAGAATAAACGCGAAGGGAGGGCCGAATATTGTAATCCCCCCACCTGATCAGGTAGATAGATTTTCGGGATAAACCCCCGAATCAGCCCTAATATAAAGAAAACGCCAGGGCGTTTAATATTTGACTCTGCATCGCTTCGGTCGGATTGAGGTGTAGACTGTCCCGCCGCTGACAGATCGGACGGATCCGAGATCTGGAATGAGCACGCACCGCGTGCGTGAAAGGGGGGGCAGCGAGTGGCCTTGTCTTGTTGCACGTAAAACCCACGAAGGTATCCGAAGATAAGGTAGTCGTGATCACGGACGAGCGGACCATCGGAGCCCCAATGAAACGAAACCAGGAAGGGAGCACGAATAGAAGAAAAGTCACGACTCTTGCTAGGAAATTTTCAGACACTTCCACAACCGAAAAGAGCGGAAAACAGTAACTGCGTCTTGACGACGGCAACGAGGTATAAATAAATACACAGGGGCGAGTAAAAAAAGCCGAAACTGGAAAGAGAGAGCTGCGGAGGCGATGCTTGTCGATGCCGAGAAGGCGAAAGCAATCTTTTCCGCTCTGACATTTTTGGGAAAATAATGCCTTGACGAGTCACGGGAGAGGGGGCTTGCACGGGTGCTTGAGAGCAATTGCTTGCTTGCTTGCTTGCGTCTATGGCAATCTCAGGCGCTATGTACAAAAGCCTTGAAGCAGAACGAGATTGGCCCTTTCTGTTCTTTCGTAATTAAAGGGGTTACCGATCAGTGTGCCTCGGAAACACGTCTTGCCGGCGGAGCAGATTTTCTTGATGCAGCAGTTCTGCTGGGGTTCTTAGCAGTTGGTGCCAGCACAGGTGACCCTGATAAAATGAAGTCAACTGAAAGATGAGCTTAATTCCCGATGTGCATTGCGAGTCTGATGCATATAAGAGGAAATTTTTACAACAAGGCAGCAGTTATTCAATGCAACTAACGCATCCATCTGTCTGCACGTGCACTTCTTCATGTAGATCTATGATAGAGGGAGAGGGAGAGCGAGAGAGTTTACCAGAATTAGGCAGAGAGGATCGCTTCTTTGCCTGTTTATCAGATTGCACTGATCTCTCTTTAGGATTACTTTGCGATCTCGAACTACGACCAGACCTGGCTTGGGCTACTTGAATTCCTTCATTGACAAGCTTTGACTCTGGCTTGGAAGGGGCTGCCTGAGCAGGGGGCATCGGATTCAGTGACTTATTAGGTGAAGAGCCAACATTATGAGTCTGAGAAGGCCCCCTTTTCTGATTGCAAAGATTTGTGGAACCCTGTTTCTTGCTGGCAGACTTCGACAGGGCTCTAGTGTCATCCGCACTCTGTGCCGTCCCACTTTCTTGAATCATCACTCCATCACCGATATTAATGTCAAGAGATCGGTTCTCCCATGGACGAACTGCCATCCATCTCTCCAACCAGGTCCATCCCCAGCTGCTTTTGTCTGGATCAAACCCTATAGGTGCCGACTGCTGTTTTGATCCTGCTTGCCACTGCATGAAAAAATTGACAGAAGGCCAATGTGAAGTAAAAACATGGAGATTGTAATTGCCACTGCATGGTACTATAAGAGAGAGTTTCAGGCTCATGAAACTCAATGCTAGATTGCGATTATTTTTTGATTGTGGTAATGGTCTCAGGCTCTAACCATGCAAAAAATGACACAGCATAAGTTGAGAAAAGATGGCGACTGTGCATAAAGTCCACTTCCCTCAGCACATATTATAGAATTTGCTTAGTTTACAGCAAATTGTCAGCACGAAGTGGGTATTTATGTATTCATGCACCTCGGGAAGACAAAATTAATTTTGTTCATTTCACACATAGCATGCATCTTGGTGATGCAAACATACAGTTTACAGAATACACAACGCTGGTGCATTTCATCTTTTGATGATGCAAATATTAAGCTAATCTGAGAAGATGCATCCCGTACCACATTCATGTGGAGACTAAATGATACCACTATTTTTTGCAATCGAAAGTTGAAACTACTATAATCTACAGAGAACACATCATTTTAGTTGAAGGCTGAACTGTATGGTATTGAATTTAATTGGGCTCTTATGTCAGAATTATGGTGTAGAAACATGGAGAACATATCGCCTTTATGTTGGGTTTACACACTTGGATTTGCAGCCTAAGATGCAAACAACTTCTAATCAAACTGAGTTCAAAATCTGATATCACCAGAGAAGACGGAGGAAAAGCATAGTTCAGACACGATCCATGGTAATTTCAACAATAGCTTACCTGATTAGCTAAAGCATAAGCCATGGCTCTTTCACGCTTAGCTGCAGCCTCCTGCCTCTTCGCTAACTTGGCTTGAATTTCTTCTGCAGAACCTACGCGGTCACACCAGCCTTCCTGTTCAAACGCGAGAAATGAAAACACTCAATAAACCAAGTGCATGACCATGTAAATAGTTATTCCTATGTTCATGTGACAGAATTTATTCATCATTTGATAATTTAACACTAAAACCATAATTAGAGGCATTGTGTTCTCAGACAAGATGGCACCACCGATGAAGATGAGGAAATAAAATTGACATGAAGCACCTTAAACATTTCATAATTTTTTATATACTATGTTTTTCACTTTCATTGTTAGGAGGGAAATTCATTAAGTAGAAGTCTTAAAATTTCATCCCTCCCAAACATTTTTAAATATAATTGATGCTGTCCAGGACCTACATCCAATGGCATCCATTCAACATGTGGAGAATATGACTGACTCCTTAAGACAGCAAATAAAGCGAAACAATTGGAACTTTCTACAGAAAATCAGATAAGTTGTCCCATCAGTTGCTGTGGTAGTAACATCAAACTAACTTAAGAAATTGTAATACTTGAATGATTTCCCTTGCGGCATATTTGGTCCCACTGTGGTTAAGTATGGCGTTCTTTAACCGTTATAACTAAATGGATTAGCACATGAACTACACCTTGAAGATGCAGCTTCGTACTGCTGACGTTGCATTGGTCATACATTTGTATCATTGATATACATAAAAAAAATGAGAGTTCTGCGTCCATGACGAATGAGGTGGAAGAAAATGCAGACCCTTTATTACGAGAATTGCAATAAAAGCAGCATACTTCAATCTGCCGAACTTGAGCCTCCTTTGGAATTTGTTGCTTAAATTTCTGTTCTGCTGTTTGACTTTCCAGTGCTAGTCGCACACACCTCGCCCGTACACGGGCTTGAACTCTTACTAAAGCTTGCATGCAACGCAGAGTCATTGCAGCTTGCTTTCTTACAGCATGACCTCTAATAAGGGCCTGAAGCCTCACCAACCCTTTCAGAGCACTTAAAGCTCTCCTTGCCTGGTGCAGAAGCCACGAAACTGATCAATGAGACTAAGTTGTGTGAGATAAAAACCCTAACTCTGCCAATAACTTCAGTTCATCAAAGGCTCTTAGTAAAACATCTCTTTGACAGCCATGTTTACAAGTTTCCATTTACATCCTGACTGATTATATTGGTTTGTTGTCAAGCTTTGTAGAAAGAGAATGATGTGATTGCCTAGGATATTCTGCATTAGCAGCTGGTGATCATAAAGAACAAGCTTATGGTAAAAGAGAAATTTGTAAGTAGAGGCACCTTCATATGTTCTGTGAGATGTATGATGATACCATTTTATGCTGTTTCCATAGAATGTAAGAGAAGAGCCCTTAAGAATTTTGACTCAGATACTGAATACATTTACTGGTGAAGTAATTGTCATGTCACAAAGTCCATTTCATTTTTAGTGTTGTTCCATGTCTGCTCATGTAGCTTAATATGTTGAACCCATGAAATACTGATTGAGCACGACATTGCTGACCGCTTACAAGACAAATCCATAATATGCTCTCAATTCACTGTTTGCCATGATCATTCCACGTGAATTTTCCTTCACTTGAAATGGCTTGACATGCTCATAACTATTGCTTGACTGTCGATTAATATATGATAAGTGGAAAAATGAAATTGATAAAATAACTGAGCAGAACAAAAGAGCTTCAGTAACTTCCTAAAGTGACTTCTTTTGACCTGACAAAGCTTCCTGTCAATCTTGGAAATTACTAAAAACTTCAAATCAAGACTCTTATCAGGTCAATAAATACTGAAGATCATATGTAGACTGGCTGCAAAAATCAATACCAGGAAACCCCGGAAAGCGGTTTGGATGCGTGTTGCAGCCAATTCTTCTCTTAAAATTTCCTGGTGATGATTGGTTTTCTGTACTTTAAAGCAGGTGGAAGGGCTACAAGCAGCATCAGAGATGAAATTTTCATTTATATCCCCAACATGAGAAGCATAATTGCAATTAAGCTGGTCTTGGATGTTTTCAGTCTCCGTACCAACTGAACAGTTAGCAGAGCGCAGAGACTTGGAACGCGATTGGCTACCATTCACCTTCTGTAAAGGGTTAAAAATCATGCTGTAGTTATTGAGAGGCTAAAATTCAGAAACTCTACAAAAATCATAAAAGGATTGATATTGAGCTAGGACATGACTTCAAAGAAAAAAAGATTGTTATTGTTTGGCATGTCAATATCATGCAGTCATAGTCTGTCTTGAGGCAATACTAGTCCAGGGGTTAACTTCATATTTTGCCGACTTGAACAGTATCTGCTCAGCATTTAGACCTTTCCACTTTGACAAAGATCTGGTTTACTTATTGACTTCGCAGAGCACCACATATGCTGAATAATATCTAGTGCAAGAGGAGTCCTCCAGCAAAAACTCAATATTTCATTTTTGTGGGTATGTTGAAGGGTGTTACAAGATACTACCTGTGCTTTGCTTATTGCTCCATAGTGAGACTGTTTTGCACCAAATTGACTCAGTCAACATAACCAAGCATACAAGGCAGCCCCTAGCCCCTAGTACCATGCTTGCAACAATGCACATACAAACTTCAACAGTATGGTAATCAGAACCCAGCCTTATACCCACCTCTTCATCCTTATTTGAAGGTGACTTTTGTGATTTTTTCAGACCAACCAAGCCTCTGATCCATTTCCCAGAGACGCCCATTCTGCCTATTGGATTGTGTCAATCAATAGAACCTGCCAGGAAAGATGGTTGTGACCATTGCTACCACATTTTTGCGTCTCATAGTAGAAACAAAGGGAGGAAGAATTTAAAAAAATGTTTTAAAAGAAATTTGTTATTTCTTGAGCTACACCCAAACTGCTACCAATCTCAGGCCATGAACATTTCGCAGCGATCATAAGCTGACTCTCACAAGTTACTACATCATTTTACAAGTCCAAGCCGGCATTACCTCTTAAGGCAAATCTACCGTCCCTTCCTGGAAGTTAAATTACAGCAACTTCAGTATCATCAACAGCCTCTCATTGTCAGAACCCTTACAAAAGCTCCCGACCTGAAGCAGCAACATAGAAAAAATTATGATGGCTTCACAGATCAAATTCATCTCAACAGTGTCCAATTCTCATTTAGCTCTACCACAAGGAAAAAGACAAATTGGTCCCTCAGGCAGGCCTCATCCAGTGAAAACGGCGATAGGCTGCATCTGCATAAACTACAGAGCACACATCCGACTGCTCAATCCAAGTAATGCTAAGAAAACAGTTGCAGAGGGGGACATGAACAGCATGCGCCACAAAATCAACACTCACTGCAGAATTACCAGAGCCATCAAAACGATCAAACACAATGTACGAACAATAGAACAAATCGATTACAAACTGCATCACAGCAAACACAATGCTGCACAACTGGCGTCATCAGTCGCAACTGAAACCACAGACTCTCTCCCGCTCTCTCTGCTAGCTTTAAATTACCCACAAAAGGAAAGAATGTAAATGAAGCAAGCTGAATCCTAGCAACAACACAAATGCCACACGGATACTGAAAGAAAATAAGACATCAAGCACAGAGAGCTCACGGAGCTCAATTCTCCAGAATCAAAGCCCACGATGACCAGCAAAGGAGCACAGGAGCGCACCGGCGATACCCTTCTTCGTCCTCCGTCTTCTCAATCGATTACGAAGCGAAGGAATCTCTCTCTCTCTCTCTCGGAAAGGTTTGTCGAACCAAGAAAAGAAAAATTCAATTTTCAAGGCGATATCGGTGTCTCTCTGGGTATTAGGTAAGAGGGTGGAGGTGATGAAGTTGAAGAACGAGCGAGGACAAAGGACAAAAGAAACCGATGATGAAAAATGGGAAGTTGCGTCGGCGACGTCGACTTGCTGTCGGGTGGACATGCAACAAAACAACAAAAACGGAGCCGATTGCGGATTGTATGATTAAAGATTCCTTCCTAAGCATCGGATGCCCTCTTTTGTCTAAATTAGCAATTTTATCCATCATCCCAAAAGGAAAAAAACAAAAAAATGTGTTCTTTTATGTATTAATTTAGCTGGGAATAGAATCTAGAGAAGCGATTGGACTACAAAAAGAAATATGGGGTCATAAAAAATTCTTCTTTCAGTACCGTAAAAGTGAACGATACTATTGTGTTTATACATTATAGAACCGGTGAATCGCTAGTCGCATTTGATATTGAAGAACAACAAGTCAGATGCTTCAGAGGGACACCTTGGGTTTTGGCGTTTCAAAGCCCCTTATGAAAAATGCTAGGGCCTTTCATTATCTGCTATAACCTGCGCAACGTAACATAACCCAGCACTATGCCCACGCATGTGTTTTATCATTATCTGATTCTCAAATGAAAAAAAATTAAGGGGAAAAAATAAAGAAGAGAAAATACAGCTATAGAGATTACAGGCATGAATTTACACAACCAAACGAAATAGTATAAACGAATGGCTTCAAGAACTAACTGATTGGAGTATCTATCTTCTTCTGGAGATACCGAAACAATCTAGCGGCCGACAACACTGGTTTGTCCCTTGATTTGATACATAGTCTTGCTACCTCCAGGAGATTTTTCAGCTCCTTTGAATCATACTCATCTCCAAGATCTGGGTCTATCAGCTTATAAATGGAGCTACCCAAATGATATTCTTGAACCCACTGGATCAGATCAGCACCTCCCTCTTCTGATGATTGGCCAGTGATGAGCTCCAGCATCAGCACGCCAAGCTGGAAAATAATGTTTCGGCATTCTGCCTCGATACAATCTGCAACGAGAATGAGGGATTCGAAAAATATTAATCGAAGGGAATAGGATGCACAATCATATGATCATGAAGACAATGATTATGGTAATGACAGATCACCTCTTGGATGAGCAGTTTCCGAGTGATTCACAGAAGAACCAAGAAAACCAACATCGGATAGCTGAGATAATCGAGGAAAATGTCATTTTTGCTGTTGACTACACGGTAACAGTGTATGAACTTGATTGAATTCCGAAAACTTGTGAACTGAGATTGACTCTAGTCCAATTAAGAAAAGGCAGAAAAGATGCTAGACCAATGCTATGACAGAAATGAAACAAATCCCTACCTTGGCAATGAAGTTCTCATCCAACATGATGTTGCTTGAGTTGACAGATACACGATATACTGGGGGATCATTAAATAGAAGCAAATATTCCTGCAGCCAGATCGAGACTTTGTCAACTTGAAGTCAGACATTCCACAAAAAGCAAACAACTATCTTGTGTACTCATAAGACGGCGCTAGTGCTAAGACTTGTAAATCATTCCATTCAACAGATAAAACATCCAGACCAAAAGCTTGATAATGTCAATATGTCCATTCATGATTTTGCGATCATCCAGGATCATGAAACTTTTACCAAGGACAAATTCTAAACATATCGTCAATGTCTCAAGTCATCTAGTAACTAGCTTGCCAGTGAGAGTCATGTAAGGTTTTTGATCATGTCTACCATAGACCATTCCAGCTTGGAGGGTACACTGATTGAGCAGTTCCATATTTCAGGAAAGCCTCCCAATTTGATTTGTCTCTGTTCCCTCATAAGAAATGAAAATTAAAACTGACAGTCACAATAATTCCATGACTTACCAATGCAGCTGCTACACCATTGGCTATCTGTAGCCTCGTTCTCCAATTCAAAGGAGTCCTAAGAGGATCTGTGAAGAGCACCCTTCTTTAGACCAAAATTTATCAAGCCAATACATAGAAAACATTTTAAGTGACACTTACCATTGAGATGGTCCTTCAAGCTTCCATTCTCGACATTGTCAAACACTAACAAACTGCAAGGTGAAGAGCTATTTGTCATTCAATTGTGAGAAATCCAGCTAAACAGAGAGGGTTCAATCTATCATTCAGTAGAAGATAAGCCACGTTGGGATACTTGCTCAATTGAGGTACATTGGACAAACAAGCAAGATCACCAACAGGAGAGAAATTAAAAAAAGCGGTTGCCCACATGTGAAGACAAAATCTTGTAATGAAATCCAACGCAGTGGTTTTCAAAATTCGCCCAAAATGAGGGCCATACCTTTTTTGCCCCATACAGAACCCTCTAAGTGCAAGGAGGTGGCGGTGATGCAAACGGCCTAAGAGCTGCACTTCTCTGTAGAAGGCCTCTTTACTCTGATCAAATTCCTTAACCTCTTTCACCAGCGCAAGCCCAGCATCATCGAAGTTGGCTTTGTAAGCCACCCCATGAGAATCGCTATAGATGATCCTGCAAAAACTGGCTGTTGCCTTCTTTATGTCCTTATATGAGAAGTGCCTCACAAAAGAAACTGGACCTGTATGTAATTAGATGGCAACGACAGAGTACACGAAGATAGTAAGAAAGACTTCTCCAAGCAAACTTCAAGCGAAGAAGCTCGAACCAGAAATCATTTCATCGAACATAGCTACGAGTGAAAGAACCAGCACATTGGCGGCAGTTCCATTCGACCTTTCTGGAAGAGATCAAAATTAAGTAATCGAAAGCGGCGGACAATCATCGTAATAAACACGAAGACAACTGAAAACAACAGCTGGCATCGTGGCGACGTTATGACATTCAGATCCATATCGAACTCTACACCATAAACCATCACTGCTCTCCGAGCTCTCACAAGCTCCCGCACTAATGACTTCCCATCTTCCGTCGCGGCAAAGAGGAAGAGCGATTGGCGATTTCACGCTCGTACTAATTAACCGCGCTAACCACACGCAGACACACGAGTCGCAGCGCCGGGGGCCGAATTATCCAGGATCAGGCCCGCGACAACACTACTCGAACGTAGAAATTCCAGAAAGCAGAGCCGTGAGCAATCCAACCGCTCGAATTCCTCACCGCGCGAAGAGCTCTCCGACGCGAGAACAACCGCGGATTGCTCTCGAGTCAAGAAAGTAACACGACAAATCAAGCGCGACGAGCTCTTCAGTTCCGGATCACAGAGCACGACACTGGAGAGAGAGAAAGAGAGAGAAAGGGAGTGAGGAAGAGCACCGACCTGGAGGAGGAGGAGGGGGGCGGAAGCAGCCGTGGATCTTACGGATCAAGCGATCCGTACCGGCCGTGGCCACCATGAACTCGCGGCGAATTCTGGCGGTTCCGGGGAGATGGAGCGGAAGAGCTGGAACGGTAACAAGTGGCAGCGAAGAAGGGTCTTGGTCGGTGGGTCGTCTCTCTTTATTCGGTTTTTCGCTTTAATCGAACGACCCCACGTTTGTCTCCGCCTTTCACTTTTTCACCTCCTCCTCCTCCTCCTCCTCCTCCTCCTGGTGGCGCGAGCGTGCCAGCCCGGTAAAAGATGCGCGCCTCCCGTTTACCCGGCGTCTCTTTCGGTAAATAAGGGAAAACCTGACTAAACAAACGGACTCCTAGTCCCGTGCTCATAAAAAAACTTGGACCCATTAAATGGATGAATTAAGTCGAATATGAATTAGATTAAAAATGGTCCGATTCAAATTAATATATTTTTACATAATACAAATTTAATGATGTATGTTCGACTCAACGTTTACTAGATTCGATCCATATTATTAAAATATTTTTCATATTTAACTCAATCTAAAAAAATTATGATTATATAAAAAATATTATATTCCTAAAATACTTTCATATATCACAAATCTAGTGAACAATTGAATTTCAAAAAATTAATTTTTTATATTTTTTATTTACTTTTGCCTTCTAAGTTTGGCAAGGGTCATGGTTGATTCTTGAAAATAGATGCCTTATCCACACTTGTCAAAATTGGTCGTTAATGGGTCAAAGTTTAAACTTATTTAGAACCCAACTACTCCTTCTTAGTCTTCAGAGATGACTCATCTTCTCTTCGCTCTCAAATCAAAACGAAGAAACCTTCCTCATCACATGACAACGCGTCGTCTTGCTCTCACCGCTCATACAGTAGCTCCTCCTCTCGCTTGCACAACAGCGTCGTCGCACGTGGTCGCCACCATCGTCAGATGGTGGCTTGATTGGCTGTCAAAACCCAGGTGAGTCTCATTCTCCCATATATGTACATGATTTTTAAAAAATAAAAATAATTTAAAATATTTAAAATAAAAAATATTAATGAATCAATTTTTTTAAATAAACAATATTAAAGGAATATAATATTTTAATAATATGGGTCGGGTATGGGTCAAAAATTTTATACTATGTTGAAATGGGTTATAAACGGGTTAATGGGTCAATTTAGGTTGGACTATTTATGACCCGACCCAAACCTAACCTGACCTACCCGTTTAACAGGTCTACCATTGAGTGACAATATTTTTCAATTGAGACCTCAGTGATCATAAAGGAATAGGGGTATTGCCCTCAGGTACAACAAAAACTTCTTCGACTGCAACCTAGCCACATGTCTTGGGTCAACGAGTGTTGGGTCAACGAGTGATCATCGACATGCATGATTTCAAAGTCGAATTTTTTTAACCTTAGGAAAGTAAGAATCTATCCACGGATGAAGAATGCTTGCCGCGATTGACCTGCGGACGCTAATAAAGGCTCGCAGTGCGAATTACCTGCGGACGCTAATAAAGGCTCGCAGTGCGAATTAGAATTCTTGCTTGCTCGGACATTGATAGCTGTTCTCATACTGATTATTTAATCATTTAATAATTTACTCATTTCATAATATTAGAATAGTCGTAGTTAATGAAATGTTTTAGTTCTATTTGATGAACCCATGTTGTCAAATTCATCTAGCAAAGAGCGGAATTATCTAAGACCAGGTCCAGATTAAATCCCTTAATTCATGCTGCTTTTTGCAATTTCTTCCCGTATTTTCTCGCAATCAAATTTTCCAACCATGTCGATTTATATAGATTAGGAGGGAAGCAATAACAACAATAAGAACAAATCGAAAAAGAGAGAGGAAAGAACCATGAAAGTTA
The DNA here is from genome assembly GCA_014858505.1 of Corymbia citriodora subsp. variegata. NCBI lineage: Eukaryota > Viridiplantae > Streptophyta > Magnoliopsida > Myrtales > Myrtaceae > Corymbia > Corymbia citriodora. The sequence goes on from CM026411.1 coordinate 30,349,160, forward strand.
TGGGTTACCAAAAAAAAAAAAAACCATGAAAGTTATGATCGAGGTAGAATCATGTAGGAAGGCAAATTTTCTTAATGCGATATGAGCACGATCATGCACCATCAGAACTTAAATAGACATCTAAATTGCACGAGTAATTTTTTTTTTTGCTAATACAGAAACAAATTATTACATTTGGCATCAAACGTGAAATTACGTAAGATATGTTATACATCATATGATTCGCGAATAGAGTTTGAGTACCTGGGCAATAAAAAGAGAATTACAAAAATTTCAAAGTAAAAAGTTGCAATTTATGATGGGTTTCGGCCGAAAAGAAGAACGTTTGCATGTAACTCGATTTAAAACAAGTATATATAGATTATGTTAAGTTTGGATTACTCGATATCTCAATCCTTTTCATTCAATTTCTTTTATCGATTTTATGAAATTATAACAATAAAGAATAGCAAAAACCTTTCACTCACGTGCTGTTTTGATATCAACTTATTGTAATAATATCACGCGATATTGTAATTAAATTAACATGGAATATTGAATAAACGAACACGAGAGGTTTGGTTTAGCTCTGGTCATTACTTACCTATGGAGATAGCCAAGAGAATTAAGAGTCACAATCGTTTATCTAGGGGTGAGCATATCGCACTGCCCAAATCGGTTCCAAGTCTTCGATGTGGATTTGGAGAAGGGAACTAAGGAAGAGGTCAAGAGCTTGGGGAAGGCGTCTCTCTTCTTGAACTACTACTCTTCCTTCTCGATGGATTTCGACGCCACGTCTTGCCTTGCTGGATTCGAGCCAAACCACGTCTATTTCATGGATTACACAAATCAGGAGGGGGAGAAGAAGATTTACAGCATGGATAGCAGGAAGGTAGAGACATACTTCGATGCAATTGGTCACGATCATGCAGGCCAATGGTTCCGATGGAATTTTTGATTCCTCTTTCCCTCTTCCTTTGAGTAGAGATTTTGATGTCAAATCCAGGTCCAATATTAATGGACTTTCTTAGTATAATAGTAATGAAGGAATGGATAAACTGTAACATCTTGAAAATCGACCCTATTTTAGGATTTTTATAAAAGGGCAATGTTAGTCGAAGGCCTGATCAGTACAAATTTTCCGAACTGTGTGTTCGTGGGATAACGGATTACAGGGAGGCACCATTAGTAAACGATACGCGTTCGATTTGCAATTTCGATCAGGAACGAACCCTCCGACCATGAGGACCTGGGAGGGGACGATATCCTCTAAGTACTAGAATATTAAGGAAAGGGAAATAAATTAATTCGGCAAAAGTACGAAGTTGATTTGTGGGTGATTTCCGCACGACTTCGATACGAACTACGAATGACGGTAAACCGAATCCTTTTCATCTAGTACTCGAGATTATCAATTGAGCTCCCGGGATCACATGACAATCGAGGGACGTCCCTGACTCGAGAATTGGCGTAAACGTGGATCAAAGAATGGTTGACCACGGGTTAAATGTGAAGAAAAGTCCTAAAGGGGCGCCCGATAATCCAAATTGTATTACGGTCGCAATCGACTCAATTTAGCCCCGATTTTTAATCCGATTTTGGGAACCGACTTCTCAGTGATACCGAGACTAAATATTTGGACGTCGTCTCATTTATTTTGGAATTTTCCGTTGGATACGGAAGTGTCGGAAAAAGGAAAATTGGATCGGGTTTCAGGCCCGCGGGTGGGCCGGCCCAAGACCGGCGGCCCAATGGGCCTTGCGCCCATTCAGCCTAGCCCAAAGGGGCCCAAGCTGGCCCATTCTCCTCTCCCTCCTTAGCCCATGGGCTTTTCTCTTTTGGCCTTTTGCTTTTGTGCCCAAGTGGGCTTAGTTTATGCTTGTTTATTGGTTGTTTTTGATTGGCTCTTCAACAAGTGGCAAGCCCACTTGCCTTGGCCCTTATCCAAGTCTTCAGCAGCCCCCCCTCTCTCCTCTTTCTCCCCCAAATTCGTGCAGCAACCAGCCCTCACTTTCTCTCCCTTTTTCTCTTCCTTTTCTATTCCATTTCTGCTATTTCTTGCTATTCTTGCTGTTTTCCAGCCCAAAAACAGCCTTGCCGCCATCATCGGAGCCCCCACCACCGCCCAAAGTGTAGTCCTGGAGGTTAGGAAGCCAGCCGCACACCCTCGGTCGCCCTTGGTTGCCCCGGACCGCCCGTTTCGGCCTTTTCCCCTTTGATGGTAAGTTCCGTGTGAATAGTGTTTCGGGGGTTGTTTTGGCCCATTTCGGCTACCGTTCATCGTCCTTTGCCATCCCCGAGCTTACCCCTCATAGCCCTCATTCCCCTCTACGCGCCGGTGTCGCCGGATTTCTGATCCAAGTAAGTTAACTTTCTAATCCTTGTTTAGGGGTTAATCTTGCTTAGGGGTTAATAAGTGTATTTGTGATTAATTAAGGTTGATTGGTTAATTAGGCTGGTTAATTAAGACTGATGAGGATTAGTTAATTGACCATGGTTAGTGTTAAAGTAACCTAGGTTAATTAATTAAAGTAACCATGGTTAGTTTTAAAAGTAACCAATGTTAGAAATTAATCATGGTTAGGTTAGATTAACTAGGGTTGAGTTAATTGGTTATGTTTATTTATTTTTATTTATTTATTTAATTTCGGACGAATTTACTATTTACAAATTACTGTTCATAATTACTGTTCATGGCACTGTTCATGCAGAAACAAATTTTGGTTTCAAATTGATGTGTTCTTGGTTGTTATGCTTTCTTGAAGTGCCGATTGTTAATTATATGCGTGAATAATGATGAAATGCATGATCGAAGACCGAGTGGAAGTGAAAGTGTTTGATTTATTGAGTTATTCCCGAGAATTAGAGAATGTACGTGATTGTTAATTGGTTGAATTTGGAATTTTGGAATTGTGGAGTGATACCGCATGACATATTGCGTGGGTTATCTGAGATGGCATGTCGCATGAGCATGAGTGCATGAGCGATGTTGCATTCATGACTAAGCAAAAGGCTTGATGATGTGTTACATGATCACATTAAATGAGAGGACCCGGCGTTGCCGGAAAACTGCCAATCCTTATAGGGTTGTGCCATAGCCAATGGATCGCCTGACTTCGGTCGGATGCTTGACAGAGAGGGGTTCTATGTGGGACTGCGGTATGGGGGCGGGTCTCGGGCCTCTGTCAGTTGCGGGACTGCGGTAGTGGGCGGGTCCTATGCTCCTTCGGGAATGCCGTCTTGGGAGTGAGCCCTTGACGTCGCCGTGCCTCGAGGTAAAGAGGACGAAGCTGGTTTAGCCAGGAACCGCTAACCATAAGGTTGTGCCATTGGCCCAGGAGGGGGCGTAATAATTGGAGCATGTGTGAGTGTGAGACATGAGAAAGCTGTGTGAGATGCTCTGATTATTCGCATGCTCTTAATATCGTGATGAGTTAAATGACAATTTCTGCAGGTCATGTGTGCCAAGGCTAGGTAGGATCGCTTGTGGTTGTGTCTGCTTATTGAACTATCCTATGCTTTTGTTTCTCTCTGTATTGTGCTGATTGCTGAATTAGGTTGTATGTTAAACTCCTGAGGCGAGCGAAGTTCCTAACCGGGGCTTAGGACTTTAACTTGCTGAGTTTATCTCAACCCGTCGTCGTTAACCTTTTCAGGCCCTAGATGATGCAGTACTTGATGATCGAAGAGAGCGATCCCTCCGAGGCCAGAGAGTAGACACTTGTATAGTGTTAGGTTAGCTAGGCCGGTCCCTTTTGAGTAGGCCTTAGCTTTTCGCCTATGATAAGGCGTGTATGTATTTGCTGGTGTGCTGGCTAACCTTCAGATATATAAAAATGGTGTTGTCTTTCTTCTGTTGCTATTGTTGCTATCCTTGTTGTTTGGTTTGAGAGTTGTTCGTTTTCGCATGTGCTTAATTACAAGATAAAATGAATTGGTCGACGACAGTACCTGGGACGTCGTACAACTAGACCTCAAGTGAAATGGGGTTGCCGCGAGCTCGAGAGTCGGGACGTGACATAAATAATTTTTTATTTTTTTATAAAAGAGACTATTATTCTTACATAAATTAAATGTGGTTGCCTTATCATTTCTCTAGTAATATGGGTGCTTATTAGCCATTTTTACTGGCATTTATTCTAATGACCGCCACCCTGAGAGGGGAATTTTAAGCTTCAGGTACTATGTCATTGGATTAAAAGATAAATCATGCAAAAAGATGTTCATTATTGGCTTAGTAACCATTTGTCTAAGATTTTAATTTTCATATTTAAGCAAGAGAAACGAATATGAATTTAAATATTAAGGATACGTGTTCATCAGATCTAAGTAGGAGATTTGTGAAGTAATTCCCTATGGATGTCAAATTTTAATTGTAAATAATGCCGTACCTCCTCTTTACTTTTTCTTTTTTTGTATAGGAAGATGAGATAAGGACATTCTAGTCATCTCAAAATTTGTTTTAACAATAAATTAAGAGAACTTAACAATTTGTAGAAAAAAACCGCACCATTTATCAAATTGTAAATTGTCACGCCCAAACTCTCAAGCTCGTGGCAACCTCATTTCACTTGTGGTCTAGTTGTACGACGTCCCAGGTACTGTCGTTGACTAATTCATTTTATCTTGTAATTAAGCGCATGCGGAAACGAACAACTCCCAAACCAAACAACAGGGATAGCAACAACAGCAGCAGAGGAAAGACAACACCATTTTTATATATCTGAAGGTTAGTCAGCACACTAGCAAATACATACACGCCTTACTACAGGCGACAAGCTAAGGCCCACTCAAAAAGGGACTGGCCTAGCTAACTTATCACTGTACAAGTGGCTACTCATTGGTCTCGGAGGGATCGCTATCTTCGATCCTCAGGTACTGCATCATCTAGGTCTTGAAAAGGTTAATCACGACGGGTTGAGATAAACTCAGCAAGTTAAAGTCCTAAGCCCCGGTTAGGAACTTCGCTCGCCTCGGGAGTTTAACATACAACCTAATACATCAATCAATGCAATACCACCTCAGAGAGAATGACAGCAGAAGACAGTTTAATAAATAGGTGCAATCACAAGCGACCCTACCTGGCCTTGGCACACGCTACCTGCAGAAATTGTCAATCGCTTCACAACAACAGTAAGAGGCATGCAAATAATCAGAGCATTGCACCAAACATTCTCATATCTCAAAATCCACGCATATGCTCCGATTATTACGACCCTCTAGGCCACGGCACAACCTTATGGTTGGCGGTCAACTGGTTGTAAACCAGGCATCGTCCTCCCCCGTGAGGCACGACGACGTTATGGGCTTTCCCCCACTGACGGCATTCTATAAGGAGTATGGGCTCGGCCTTAACCGCGACTTCATATCTGACCACTGTCAGGCGACCCAATGGTCACGGCACAACCCCGAAAGATTGGCGGTGATCCGGCTCAACCGGGCTATCAACTTTAATCTGACCATGCAACACATCAGCAAACAGTTCATTCTTGTCTTTCCTTTTGCTTAGTCATGAATGCAACATCACTCATGCGACATGCCATCTCAAATAACCCCACGCATTATGTCATGCGGTATCACTCGACAATTCCAAAATTTCAAATTCCACCAATCAACAATCACGTACGTACATTCCCTAATTCTTGGGAATAACTCAATAAATCAAACACTTTCACTTCCACTCGGTCTTCGATCATGCACTTCATCATTATTCACGCATATAATTAACAATTGGCACTTCAAGAAAGCATAACAACCAAGAACACATCAATTTGAAACCAAAATTTGTTTATGTATGAACAGTGCCGTGAACAGTAATCGTGAACAGTGATTGTGAACAGTAATTGTGAACAGTAATCATGAACAGTAATCACGAACAGTAAATTCGTCCGAAATTAATTAAATAAATAAAAATAAATAAACTTAACCATGGTTAACAAATTAACTCAACCTTAGTTAATCTAACCTAACCATGATTAACTTTTAACCATGATTACTTTTAAAACTAACCATGGTTACTTTAATTAATTAACCTTAGTTACTTTATTACTAATTATGATCAATTAACTAACTCTAGTCAGCGTTAATTAACTCAGCCACCATTAACAAACTAACCCATAATTAATCAAGCACAAAAATTAAACTAATTAACCCATAAGCAAGATTAACCCCTAAACAAGGATTAGGAAGTTAACTTACTTGGATCGGAAATCCGGCGACACCGGCGCGTAGAGGAGAACGAGGGTTACGAGGGGTAAGCTCGGGGACGACAAAGGACGACAAACGGTGGCCGAAACGGGCCAAAACAGCCCCCGGAACACTGTTCACGCGGAATGACCAGCAGAGGGGAAAAGGCCGAAATGGGCGGTTCGGGGCGACCAAGGGTGACCTGGGGTGTGCAGCTAGCTTCCTAACTTCCAGGACTACACTTTAGGCGGTGGTGGCGGCTCCAGTGATGGCGGCAAGGCTGTTTTTGGGCTGGAAAACAGCATGGACAGCAAGAAACAGCAGAAATGGAAGAGAAAAGGAAGAGAAAAAGGGAGAGAGAGTGAGGGCTGGTTGCTGCACGGATTTGGGGGAGAAAGAGGAGAAAGAAGGGGCTGCTGAAGACTTGGATAAGGCCAAGGCAAGTGGGCTTGCCACTTGCTTGAAGAACCAATCAAAAACAACCAAAAACAAAGCATAAACAAAGCCCACTTGGGCACAAAAGCAAAAGGCCAAAAGAGAGAAGCCCATGGGCTGAGGAGGGAGAGAATAATGGGCCAGCTTGGACCCCCTTTGGGTTGAGCTAGATGGGCACAAGGCCCATTGGGCCGCCGGTCTTGGGCCGGCCCACCTGCGGGCCCGAAACCTGATCCAATTTTCCTTTTTCCCGCACTTCCGTGTCCAATGGAAAATTCCAAAATAAATGAGGCGACGTCCAAATATTTAGTCCTGATATCAATGAAAAGTCGGTTCCCAAAATCGGATTAAAATTGGGGCTAAATTGAGTCGATTGTGATCGTAGTACAATTTGGATTATCGAGCGCCCCTTTAGGACTTTTCTTCACATTTGACCCGTGGTCAACCATTCTTTGGTCCACGTTTACGTCAATTCTCAAGTCAGGGACGTCCCTTGATTGTCGTGTGATCCCGAGGGCTCAATTGATAATCTCGAGTACTAGATGAAAAGGATTCGGTTTACCGTCGTTCGTAGTTCGTATCGAAGTCGTGCGGAAATCACCCACAAATCAACTTCGTACTTCTGTCGAATCGATTTATTTCCGTTTCCTTAATATTCTAGTACTTAGAGGATATCGTTCCCACCCAGGTCCTCATGGTCGAAGGGCTCGTTCCTGATCGAAATTGTGAGTCGTATGCGTATCGTTTCCTATCGGCGCCTCTCTATAATCCGTTATCTCACAAACACACAGTTTGGAAAATTTGTACTGACCAGGCCTTCGACTACATTGCCCTTTTATAAAATCCTAAAATGGGGTCCATTTTCAGGATGTTACATAAATAATGCCGTAATCGGGTCACATGGGGTCTTCGTTTTCGTGCGTGAAAAGGATTTTGTATCAAGCCATTAGATCACCAGTGAGGCATATGTATCTAGTCCAATTGATGAATTTGCCAGTGCAATTTGTCAAGAACAAGTAATATCTGTAGACACATTTAGAAAGGGTGAATCTATATCAATAATTAAACACAAGCAGCCCGGATGATTAGGTCTTCTTTTTGTGTGTGTTGAAAGGATTTTGTGAGCCAATGGATTGATAACGATCTGACAATGATTATTAAGTTCATTTGGCAAATCTGCCCATGCAATTTGTTTGAAAAAGGTAATATCTTGACTCGTTTAGAAAGGATGATCCTTTTTTGGACGGTTTTGTTGCATCTGCAATGGAACACAAACGGCCTTAATCACATGTTGAGTCACATCGAGAGAAGGCAATCCTTTTTGAACTATTCTATCTATATTTGCAATAGAAGACAAGTGGATTTAATCGAGCCACAGAGGATCTTCTTTTTTGTGTGCGGAAAGGATTTTCTAAGCCATTAAATTGCCAACGATTCAACATCGCATATCAAGTCGAATTGGCTAATTTTGTCCATGCAAATTGTCCGAAGGAGGTAACATAGAGAATGCATTTAGAAAGAATAATCCTCTTTTGGACTTTTTGGTCTATATCGGCAACAGAACACAAATGGCTTTGATCATGCCACGTAGGAACAAGAGGTCGATGCTTACCAAAATGGATCTTTTGGCAAAGGTTGCATGTGTAAGATGTCCCTTATTGTTATTTGCATTTTATTAATAATATCATTTTTTCTGGCATAGTGAGGGAATACAACATGATCAATTCTCAAATCATCTTTCATTTGTTATATTGCCTATTTGCTGTGCAGAATGGAAGCTACTTGGAGGACCTAATCATCTTTCCAAATCATAGTTCAATAATTTCCAAAGACTACAACTTTAAAATCATAGGAAGTTAGTCATTGCACATGTGGTTCGCCCCCCTCCCCCAAAATAAAAAAAATAGAGTTAATATCACAAAAAATCCTACATTGGTACTCCCGTGATAAATTTACCTCAAAATAATTTTTTGACTATCAAAAACCTTAAATGGTACACTTATAACAAAATTACTTCAAAATAATATTTTGTCTACAAAAAACCCCAAATTGATACATTTATGACAAATATACCTTCTATTAAATGGGATTAATACAACAAAAAATCAAAAGTTGGTATTATTGTGACAAATGAATAGTAAAATCCCAAACTGATACACTAATCAAATGTCTTATATCATCTAACTAAGCAATTTGACAGTACAATTTGATGCAAACTAACAACTGGTAAATTTATCAGAAATGGACAAGTTTGAGGTAAATTTGTCAAGGTATACCTATTTGGGGCTTTTGGTGTATTTATTATAGATTTAGCATGTTGAGATTTTTTTATAGTATTAACCCAAAAAAATACAGCGGCAATAATATATGAAAATACTATCAGCTATCCAATGAAATGCCTCCTTCTCCTGAAAAATCAATCAAAATGTTTTTTTTTCAATTATATTTATTTCATGTATTGTACTTTCAATTTCCTTAAATTGTAGCTTGGGATTTGCGTCATTGATTAGATTCTAGCACTTATATCTACCCCGGTGCTGTGTCATTGATTAAATTCCAGCATGACATTTTTATGTTCTTAAATTTTGTTGTTAATTAAATTTCGGTATAGTTTGATCTTAACGTGTTGTGTCATTGAGCTTGTAATTTCTAAGCCATTATTGTGGATTAAATTCCAGTTTGGGCTGTTGAAGTAATGGAAATTGATTTCTCCTTTGCATGAGATATTTTTTGTCCAAAGTTACAAAAAAACCCATCTCCGCTCATTAGAAGTCGAGGGACGACTTTCGGTGAAAGGTATTTTTTGCAGGGATTACATTCAGGCAAACCAAGTGCAATTGTTGAATTTCATAGGCATAGCTCTGATACCAAACTAACGGGAGAAATTTTGAAGGCGAAACACTCACAACTTAGACAAAGAAAAGAAGAAGATAGATAGACTTTTCTATTTAATTCATTTTCTTCACCTTAACAAGAACAATTAGAACACTTCCCTATATATAGACCACCTTTTCTCTTTCTCATAAATATAGCTAGTATTCCAAGAAGATAAATTTCTAGGAACTTACAAAACATTGATGAGATCTAGAGACACGAACAATCACAATATGAAAAACAAAAAAACCTCTCAAAAGTAATGAAACAATGATGACTCTTCTTCAATATGGGTATAGAGAAGTCTTTGGTATCAATTATGGGTTATTGGTATTGAGACATGGACAACTTGATATTCTTGATACTGACGATATTTATGAATTTAATTTAATTTCTAACATCAGTTACCACTCAATTAAATGATAAGTATGGATTTTTTGGGGATTTTGTGCACAGAAAGCTTGAAAAAGAAAAGTTAGATTTGTTGCACGTTATATGAAGATTTAAATATCAAAACACCAGACCAAAAGGGAAAGTGTACCTCGCGGAAAAAGGAATGTTCATTCAAGAATGTAAAATGAAAGCCATGAGATTCCCATGTAAAATGAAAGCCATGAGATTTGGGAAGGGACTTGTTGAAAGAGGAAATTTAGATTTAGGTAACTCTGTACCAAAGAGGTAATTGAATTCTCAGAGGCAGTCTTTCCTCATATAAGAAGAAAGGACGCGAGGAAATGACCTCATCAAAGAAAAGTACGGATTTTTTGTGGATTTTGTGCACGAAAGCTTGAAAAAGAAAAGTTAGATTTGTTGCACGTTATATGAAGATTTAAATATCAAAACACCAGACCAAAAGGGAAAGTGTACTTCGAGGAAAAAGGAATGTTCATTCAAGAATGTAAAATGAAAGCCATGAGATTTGGGAAGGGACTTGTTGAAAGAGGAAATTTAGATTTAGGTAACTCTGCACCAAAGAGGTAATTGAATCCTCAGAAGCAGTCTTTCCTCATATAAGAAGAAAGGACGCGCCTGAGGAAATGACCTCATCAAAGAAAAGTTGCACGCTAGAAAAGTCGATCGTTCAATTTGCGACGAAGTAAATGGCGAATTGGGAAGAACTCCCACAAGAGCTCCTTGAGCTCATCGACGGCTGGCGATAGACGACTTTCTAGCTTTCCGAGCAGTGTGCACCTCATGGCGGTCGGCCGCCGCCAAGGAGACCTACAGCGCCAAGTCGAAAGCCCCATGGCTCATGGCTCATGCGTGCGACCAAATAATTGAGTTCTGCAGCCCCTCTGGAGGGCGAACTTACCAAGTGAAGTCGCCCGGAACTCAAGCCCGGACCTTGTCTCCAAGAGGATGGATACTCGTGTCGAGCCCGGATCGTGAATACCGTATCTTCAATCCGCTTTCACGCGTCATTATTGAACTCCCCACCTTGGAGAAGCATCGCCTCGAGCCACCTCCCAGAGGGAAACTCAAATGGCGGCTGCGGGACAAGAGCGGCCGCCCGAGGATTGACAGGATCGCATTGTCCTCGAGCCCTTCTTTGTCCAGGAGCTACGCGGTCATGATCAATATGTATTGGGATGAAGGTGGACATGGATGCCTTGCCTTCCACATATCAGGAGAAGATGCGTGGACGGTAGTGAGTCGCCTGGATTTTTGGCCCAGAGTCCAACTGATTCATTACGATGGGCTGTTTGTGACCTTGGACGTGCAAAATCATATAATGACTCTTAACGAGGAGGAGAGATGCATGGAACCGCGACTAGCTCTAGGGCAGAATGTCGAAGGTCGTCTGTACCTCGTCGAATGTTCGGGCTCATTGCTGGTGGCTTGGAAGATGATGGTCGAAGTGGATAGGTTTCGAGTTTTTGAAGTAGATTTGGAGAAGGGGACTCAGGAAGAAGTCAAGAGCTTGGGCAACACGTCTCTCTTCTTGAACGACAACTCTTGCTACTCCAACTTCTCAATGGAGTTTGACGCCACGTCTTGCCTTCCCGGATTAAAACCAAACCACTTCTATTTCACAGATTATGTATGTTATAGGAGGGAGAAGAAAACAATGAGTTACAGCATGGATAACAGAAAGGTCGAGACATTCTCCGATCCTCGCGACTATCGGAGCCAATGGTTCCAATTTGATTTATGAATCTTTTTCCCTCCTCCTTTGTATAAAGATTCTGACGTCAAACCCGGGTCTAGTAGTAGGGGTGTCAATGGGTTGGGTCGGGTCTTGATGTTACCCAACCCGAACAAGAAGATTTGCGTGCTCTGGCCTGACCCGACCCGAAAGGCATGAAACAGAAGAAGGAAAGCGAGTCGGGTCGGGTTTCGGGCCGATTTTTATTTTTGGTCTTTTTTGTTTTTCTATTTTTTTTTCTTATTTTTTTTTGTGTTTCTCTTTTTCCGATTTTCTTTTAATCTTTTTTTTTCTTCTGGTCTTCTTCTTCTCGTTCACCTCCTCCCTGAAGCTCCTGCAGACATGCAAATAACCCTTTACCGAACCCACACCAGATGACCACGTCAGCCAAATCAACCATCATCCCTTCCGCCACCGAGCTATCACCATCCACCGGTCGTCCGTTTCGACCAGCGCTCACCATCGCCGGCCACCCATTTCGGTGGCCACTAAAGCTACTTTCGAATGTGAAGAGCCACCCTCGTCGACTTGACAATATAGGAGTGTTCCACGAAAAATGCATGGAGACACGATAAACACAGGCAAAGCAGACGTGATTTTGTGGATATAAGAGCATGAATGAGTCGGTTTCGTGTCTCAATGTGAAATGCTCTTTCGGTTCTCTTTCAAACATTTATACAAACAATGTGCATGCATCACAGAATCGAGCGACTTTTACCTTGAAACAGATTCAAGCACCATCCAAGACTCCTAACACACAAACATTAATGAAGGGTGGGCGGGGCTGGAGCTCACGCGAACTGGTCGGTCACGAGCTCCGACCCAACGTTTCCCTAAAAATGGGACAACTATTGTTCGGACAAACCAACCTGGTTCAGCAAAGGGGCTGCCATGGACAACGATTGAAGGACGGGCCTTTGTCGACGGTTGACCGCCTTCTCGAGCTCTCTCAATCTCTGGTTCTCTGCCTTTCAACTCTCGGTCTCTCTACTGTTCTTCCCCCATTCTCTCTTTTGTTAGTTTTTTTTTTCTGTCGGATCCAAGAGCTTTGGCAAAGGTGGAGAAAACACGTCGGCAGTTCATCGGCCGCATTCGAGGCGCGGTGGCCGTGGGGCTTCTCTCTCGCTCTCCGCCCTTGCACTCACTCACCTTCTCTTTTTCCGACCCTCGATCCCTTTCTTTCCGCCCTCTCCCTTGTATCCCTTTCTCTCCGCCTTCCGCCCTCTCTGTCTTTGAGAGAAGGTTTTGAGTGAGAGTTTGTTTATTTGTTCATGGGCCGAACAATGTTTTAGGCCTAACCTGACCCAAAAGACAGCTGTTTACTTATTTTATAATTGTGACCTGAACATTATTAAGATTCGAAATATGTATCATATTTGTTTTGTGTTCGTGTTGTGTTCGGGTCGAGTCAGGTTTTTGGACACCCCTATCTAGCAGTGAATGTAGGTTGATTTTTAGGACGGTTAGCAGTGAATGTAGGCTGATTTTTAGGACGGTTTGCAGGAAACAGCAACTACTTTTCACTTGCAATTGTTCAAACAACTGCCATCAGCAAGAGGGGAATTCTATGATACACTAGGTTTCGGGTACATTAATCATGGGATCAAAAGAAGAATCATGCGAAAATTTGCAGTCCTTTCGTTATGAAAAGTGTAAATTGAATATCTTGCTTAGATAATCTTTAGGATTGATGTTCAATCAATTTTTTCAAAATAATAATCTTGAAGTTTGTGATAAAATTGACTTTGCAAATAGTATCAAAAGTGTTGCGCTTGTATCACTATCGCAATACTTTGTTGTATCCACAGGCTTTTGTTGATATCCGATTCTAGTCATATCTAGCTTGCCGATTATACTCAACTGTTCTTCTCATGACACTTCAAATATGATAGCAATGTATATAGTGTGGACTTGACACCTTGTTTCTTCTAGATTTATATGGACAATCAAAATCTTTTCACTTTTCTTTTAGGGATGATGCCACGAAAAACCCTAAACTTTACTTCGTATGACACATTTACCCTAAAAATTTTTTTGTGACATAAAAAACCTCAAACTTTGTCTCGTGTGACACAGTTACCCCAAACTTTATCCCGTGTGACACATTTACCTTAAACTTTTTTTGTGCCACTAAAAACCTTAAACTATGACACTTGTGACAATTTTACCCTGAACTATATTACTCATGACAAATTTACCCCAAAGTTTTTTGGGCCGAATGGCATTTTCGTCATTTTCTATTTTTATTTTTTATTAAATGGAGGAAGCCGGCGAGGCCATCCTCGTCGGTGCCAGAGTCAGGGCGAGGGCGGGCCGCACAAGCCTGGATGATCCTCGTCGGTGTTGAGCGAGGGCCGCCGAGGCCAGATCAGGCTCGGGCGGCCCTCGCCCGACGCCGACGAGGGCCGCCCGAGCCTGAATGGGTGAGGGTGCCCTCGCTCGACTTAGGCGAAGGTCACCCTTGCGAGATTCGGTGAGGGTGAGGGCTGCCTAAGCCAGATTTGGCGAGAGTGGCCCTTTGCTGGATTTGGCCGCCCAAGCCTGGGCTGCCCTCGCTAGCCCTCGCCCGACGCCGGCGAGGGCTGCCCGTGTCACACCCCGACCCTCAACCCCTGTTCTCTCACAGTCATTTGATTTGTGACTCTCCAAGATCCATTGCCGATCATTATTTTTAACTTTTAATTAAATGCATACGGAAATGAATCACAATCCCCCAGTCAATTATAAAAGCAGGGATAGTAGGAAAATCCAATGATAACACATTCCAAAGTGCTGCTTTATTTATCTACTGATTAACCCTAGGAGGTTTACAAGTATAAACCCTTACCACGGGCATCTTCCTATCGAGCCAATGAAACCAACAAGCGGGGGTTAATCTACTTCCTTTAAAAATGGCCACGAGCCGTAACACGCGTCAATCCTCCATCCTACGAACCTGAAAATGGTTTTCAATAACCAGTGAGATAAAATCTCAGTAAGTCAAAATCCTAAGCCTCAATTAGGAATTTCGTTCGCCTCGAGGGTAGTCTAATTATGCAACCTAGTTCCACCAAACAACACATACCACGCCTCAAGCAGTATTATCAGACGACAGTTCAATAAGCAGATGCAAACACAAGCGACCCTACCTGGCCTTGGCATACGCAACCTGCAGAAACTGTCAATCACCTCATAACAACAATAAGATGCATGCAAATAATCAGAGCATGTCACAACTTTCTCATATCTCAATGCTCACACATACTCCGATTATAATGACCCTCTAGGCTATGGTACAACGTTATGATTGGCGGTCAATTGGTCGTAGACCAGGTATCATCCTCTACCTCGAGGCATGGCGACGTCATAGGCTCTCCCCCACCAACGACATTCCCTAAGGAGCATGGGGCCCGTCCCACTATCGCAGCCTCGCATCCGACCACCGTCAGGCGACCTAATGGTCACGGCACAACCTCGAAGAATTAGCGGTCATCCGGCTCAACTGAGTTATCAACTTTAATCTGACCATGCAACACATCAACAAAACAGTTCATTTTTGTCTTTGCTTTTGCTTGGTCGTGAATGCAACATAATTCGTGCTCACACGACATGCTATTGCAGTTGACACACATATAATGAAATGCAGTAGTGTCCAGCAGTCACGTATAACAGCAACATTCCAACAATTCATGAAAGTTGCAATAATCAGCAATTCAAGTCACAGTCTGTCAATCAATTCCAACTAATCAACATCACAGTACTTGCATACTTTTCCAAAATCATCACGTACTTCAAAAGTTATGGGTACCCAACCTCGCGTCTCAATATTCAATAATAAATAAGCATGTATCCTTACGACTACGACTATCAACTATTCCCATCAATACTCGATTATCCCAAAATAAGTATAAACTATAATTATACTAAAAAATACTCATTTAAGAAGTATGCTATAGTCGATTGTTCCCATAAAATAATTTACTCCCACAAAATACTTATAATTATTTTCCAATCCCTTAATTAATTATCTAACCCAAATAATTTCATTTAATAAAATCATTCTTTAATAAATCAATGTCATTTGATAACGTAATACATGAATGCTATTGATATTAGAAAATTAGACCATAGTAATTTTCCCACAAAATTATTCAATTAAAATAATTTCCCATAAATAATCACAATTAATTATTTTCTCCAAAAATAATTAATTTCATAAATGAATAGTGATAACAATAATAATAATAATTCGAAATTATAATTTAATTTAATTAATTAATAACTCCGAAAACAATAAATTATTATTATTTATTTCAAAAAAAAATTAATACTAACTATGATTAATACTAAGCAAAGCTTAATCAAATAGTATTAAAACACTAATAATCATCATCCAAAGCACTAATCAATAATTAAACTAATTAAACTACTCTTAAGCAAGATTAACCCCCTAACTAAGGGATTTGGAAATCAATTTACGGTTTAGTGATTCTGACAACATGGATGTGACGATGGCGGCGAGGGGAACGCTCGGGAACTTCCGGTGTGTCGAGACGAGGTGGCAAGGGATCGGATCTCGGCCAAGGGCGGCTGTCCACGCGATGAAAAGCTGCGAAACGGAGGAACCGGCGGCTATGGCGGCACGGAGCTGGCTGGTGGGCGGTCCAGCAACTTCGGCGAAGGTTGGACAGAACCGGGAGAAGGAAAAGGAGGCGGTGCAGCAGCTAGTTCGCGGGTGGCGGAGGCTAGCTGGTCAGTCGGCTGGCTTCCGGCGGGGTCTGGGTGGACGCGTGAGCAGCGGCCAGGTGGCGGAGGAGCCAAGGATGGCAGCCGGCCAGATCTGGTTCGGCCAAAACCGAGAGGAAGAAGAAAGAAGGGGCGGCAGCAACGGCTTGGTCCGAGATGGTTGAGTGACGGCGAGGTGGCAACTCGCGGCTCCGGGGTCAAGCGGTTGGCTGGACGGAGTTGTAGCTACGGTGGTGCGACCAGAATTGAAGCAAGACAGCAGCACACTCGGATAGAGGAGGAGGAGGAGCAGTGCAGCTAGGTAGGGCTGGTTTGGCTCGAGGCTGGCGGACGGCGACCGGCAACGAGCTGGCGGGACGACGGAGCTGTGTGGTGATGGGTGGCAGCAGCAAGAAAACGCAGCAGCAACAAGCCAGCGTCGCCGGAAGAAAAAGAGGAGAGAGAGAGAGAAAAGCACATGGGTGTCAACAAGTGGGTGGGGGAGAGAGAAAAAGAAGATAAGACAAGTCAAAAAGTGGGGAAAAAGTGAGAAAAGATGGGGATAACAGGGTTGCCAAGAGAGAGGAAACGTGGGGGATAAGAGAAAGAAAAGGGGGAGGGGAGAGAAACGTGTGGGAGAAGGATGGGGAAAAAGAAGAAAAAGACAAAACAAAGAAGAACAAGACAAGTGCTAAACAAGCTTCTAGAAAGGGTAATTCGGTTTTTTTGCCCCCAAAGCACAAATTTTCAAATATTTGGCTTCAAAACTCGGCCTGTTGAATCTTTTTCCAATAATTTCGGGCTACCGATAAATTCGAGAATCAATGAGGCAATGTTCAATATTTTATTCTTGACATTCTTAAAAATTCGATATCTGATATCGGATTGAAATTCGTGGTTAATATCGATCAATCGTGATTTTAGTACGACCTAATTTTCGGGCGGCGTTTAGGGGTTCTCGCGCGTTTGACTCGTGGTCGATAGCTTTTCAATCCATGATCATGCATTTAAATTAGGGCGATCCTCAATTGTCATGTAATCACGAAAGGTTAATTGCTCACACTAAGTACAAGGCAAAAAAGGAAATCGGTTTAATGTCGTTCACAATTAATATTGAAGTCGTGCGGAATTACCCGCAATCCGACCTCGTATTTTTGCCAAATCGATTTATTTCCGTTCGCTAATTAGCCTGCAATAGAGTGGTATTATTTCTCTTTGATCCTTATGGTTGAGTGACCTATTCCTGATTAAATCCACTAGTCGTACGCGTACCAATCCTTAATTGCCTTGTCGAACAGTTAGTTAACTCGTGAGCGGCCTATCCCTGATTACGTAACTATAGTGCATTAATAAAATAACAATTTCATCTATCCCGAAATAGGTTGAAATTCAGGATGTTACAGCTCGAGTTGGATCTGGCCTGGGCGGCCCTTGCCCAATGCCAACGAGGGTCGCCCAGGCCTGCGCGGCTCTCGCCCGATGCCAGCGAGGGTCGCCCAGGCCTAGGTCGCCCTCGCCGGACTCCAGCGCCGGCGAGGATGGCCTCGCCGGCTTCCTCCATTCAATAAAAAAAAGAAAAATAGAAAAAAAGAAAATGACGAAAATGCCCTTCAACCCAAAAAACTTTAGGGTAAATTTGTTATAAGTGATATAGTTCGTGGTAAAATTGTCACAAGTGGTATAGTTTATGATTTTTGGTGGCATAAAAAAAAGTTTAGGGTAAATGTGTCATACGGGATAAAGTTTAGGATTTTTCATGGCATTATCCCTTTCTTTTAACTTGGATATTATTTATAGTTTTTATTTTTTAACAAATTATTGTTAAAGTTTTTATTTTTTCTCAATTTCTCAACTCTCTTGCATTTCCATAACTTTTCTTTTCCCCTAGCCAACCATTGAAGCATTACTTTCACCTCTCTCTATCTAACTCACTGATAGCTAACCATTGATGCATTACTTTCACCAGAACATATGTGATATCGATATAAAGTTACTAATTAATTATTTTTATTACGAATTCTGTTAAGGATTATTAATATCATTATTCCATTGAAAAGTTCACATCGCCGTGGATAAATATATTATGAATCGCGATCATTTGGGATCGTGACTGTGTGGTTACTTAACTATTTTGGATCGCTAGCATTGTTACCCATTGTTCTAGACTGTGCGGTGACTTAACTATTTTGGATTGCTAGCATTATTGTTCTAGCATTGTTATCCATTGTTATAGCCCAAGCTTAGTCTTTTTTATTGATCGATCAAGCATTATAGCTCAAGTCAAGTCTTTTTCGGATCGATCGATCGTAGTTGTAGCCCAAGCTAAGCTTTTTCAGATTGATCTTGGGAGCTTTTAGATCGATCCCAAGGTTTTTCAAATCGATAGCAGAGAGAAAATCTAGAGAGAAGTTCTGAAGAGAAAATGTAATCTAGCAAAGCCTGAAAGATTGATCGTAGAGAGAAATCTAGAGAGAAAGTCTAGAGAGAAGTTTTAAAGAGAAAATGTAACTTAGCCAAGCTTGAAAGATTGATCATAGAGAGAAATACAGAGAGAAGTTCTGAAGAGAAAAAAAAAATCTAGAGAGATTAGAGAAAATAAAACTTAGATTGTTAAATGATTTGATGAATATAAATGAGGGGAGGAAGGTACTCCTTCTTATAGATGATCTCGGATTACAACCATTTTCATTCAACGCGAAGTCGAAGGCCTGTGGTTCGTGGCTTATGTGGACAACCAAATAACTGAGTTCCGCGGCCCCTCCAGAGGGTGAATGTGCTGAGCTTAGTTGCCATGATCTCAAGCCCAGACCTCGTCTCCACCAAGATGGTTAACTGGGGCCGTGAATACGGTATCTTCAATATGCTCTCATGCGTTGGCATCGAACTCCCTGCCTTGGAGAAAGCTTCGCCGCAAGGTGGAGCTTGACAGGCTAGTGCGGCAGCCTGAGAATCGATCGCATTGTCCTCGAGCCCTTTGTTGTCCAGGAGCTACACTCACGATCTCTATTCTTTGTTATCTTGGACTACCGGGCCTTGCCTTTCCACAGATCAGGAGAAGATGCATCAACAGAAGTGAGTCGCCTGGCGACGCATCTTCCTTGGTCCAACGTCCTTCGACTGATTCATTACGATGGGCTATTCGTGGCCTTGGATGCGCGTAACCATGTAATGACTCTTAACACGAGAGAGACAGCATGGAATCGCAGCTAGTTCTAGGGCAGAATTTAGAAGGTTTTCTGTATCTCGTCGAATGCTTGGGCTCATTGCTGGTGGCCTGAAGATAAGGGGCGAGGGGGAATGGATTCCGTTCTGAGTTTTCAAAGTGGATTAGGAGAAGGGAACTCAGGAAGAGTTCAAGAGCTTGGGAAACGCGTATCTCTTCTTAAATGACAATTCTTTCCTTCTCCATGGAGTTTAACGCCGAGTCTTGCCTCCCCGGAATCGAGCCAAACCACGTCTATTTCACAGATTACATAGATGAGAAGAGGAGAAGAAGGAGAAGAAGAGTTACGCCATGGATAACGGAAAGGTCGAGACAGACTCTGATGCAACTAGTCACCTAGTCACTCACCCTTATGCAAGCCAACGGTTCCAACTCGATTCTTGAATTGTTTTTTCTCTTCCTCTATATAAAGATTTTGATGTTAAACCCAGGTGTAGTAGTGAGTTTAAGTTTATTTTCAGGACGGTTTGAAGAGAATAGCCTCTATCACTGAGAGGGGAATTCTAAGACGCACCGGTTTCGGGTACATCAGTCATTGGATTAAAGAAAGAATCATGCAGAAGGATGTGCATCATATGGGAAGAATTCAACACTTCCTGAGTGCTCGGAGGTGACACGCAAAAGAGGAATTGCCCCCAGGGACATTCGAGAAGGACCGACTCAGCAATCGACACCCAAGGGAAAGAGGAACACCGGTCGAAATGACAGCAGAGCATGGTGGTGAAAGACGCACGAGGATAATAGTTGGAAGGAGACAGGAAATACAAAATCGTTGGAGATTGCATAAGCCAGAAGACTGAAAAAGGTACTGTCTTCTTTTGACCTCATTGCTAAAATCGCATGAGCAAAAACCTTTGTACAGTGTAGCAAGAATAAGCGGGCACAAAAGTTATAGATTGCAAGGTGGGAGGCAATGTGACGTCCTGAATTTTCGACTCGTGACGGATTTTTCTATCCAAATGCGGATATTGGACTTTCCGAACGTCGGATTTAATTTTTGGACTTTGGCCTCATTATTTCCCAAATTTTCGGGTTCTCGGAACGTCGGTCGTAGGACCGCCGAGCCGAATTTCGGATCCGAGACCCCGCCATTTTTTTTCCCCTTCTCTCTTCTCCTTCTCTCTCCCACGTCCCTTCTCTTTCTCTCTCCTCTTTCCCTCCCTTTCTTCCCGTTCTGACTCCCCCTGCCCCCCCTTTCTCTCTCACGTCCCTTCCCCCTTTCTTTTCTCCTCTGCTGCCCCCCCACACTTGCCTGTCCTCTCTCTCTCTCTCTCTCGGCTGCATCGACACTGCTGCCTCCCCTTCTTCTCCTTTTCTTCTTCTTCTTCAGCTCCTCTCTTGGCCGGAAACCGGCTGCTGCTGCCGTGGTGTTTTCTGTGCCGCTGCCTCGCCGACTGCTGCCTCAACTCCTCCACCACCCTTGCCCGCCGCCGGACCGCTTGTGGGCCGCTGGCCGCCGATCTCGAGCTCAAGCCAGCCTCGGTTCTCCTCTCTTCCTCCTCCGCTCGCCGCTGCAACCGCTGCTGCGTCCCCCCCTGGCTGGCCGTCGCCGTCGTGCAGCAACTTGCGGGCGCTGCTTGGTCGCTGTTGAACCGCCGGGAGCTGCGACCCGACCGCCGCCTCGTCGGCCCTCCTCCCCTCTCCGGTTCTTCCTCCATTTCACGGGTTTCCCGCGTCAAGCTGCGCCACCGTCGCCCGCCGGTCGTCCCCTTCTCTCATTGCCGTCAAGTCGCGTCAGCCGATCCCGGAGGTCGTCGCTCGACCGCCTGTCCTAGCCCGAGCCAACTGCCGCCCTCTCCGCCGTGCTCGTCTCCCTCCCTTCTGGTCTGGTTTGGTGGAACCAGACCCTGGCGTTGCTGTTCCAGCCCTCAGCCGCCGCTCGCCGTCCGCCTTGGTCGCTGCCGGAAGCCGACCGGCCAGCCAGCCGAGCCGACTGCCTCGCCCAGGGCTGCTGCACCGCCTCTCTTTCCGCTCCCCCTCGGTTCTGTTTTCATGTCACCGGAGCTCCCCGCTGGTCGCCGGCGCTGCTGGCCGCCGTCCAGGCATCGCCGGAGAGCTGCCCCCAGCTGGCCCCGAGCTGCCGGACGCCTCCTTCTTCCCCGGTCCCCCCCTTGGCCGCGCGGACAGCGGGCCTCCGGCCAAAATCCGGCCGCCGCGTCGTTCGTCCCGACACCCCGGAGGTACCCGTGCGACCACCTCGTCGTCCCCGTCGCAACTGTGCCTTCGCCGTCGTTAACCGGTAAGTTTCGGCTCTAAACCCTCGTTTAGCGTGTTAATCGCGTTTAGGGTTTAGTTAGGATAATCAAGATTAGGTGGTTAGTTATGATCATTTTGATTAAACGGGATTAGTGGGGGTTAATTAGAGACTAGTGGTAATTTTAGTTAATTATGTGTTTATTTTATTATTTATATTTATTTATTCCAAAATTAATATATTATTATTTTAATAATAATAAATTATATTGTTGGTAACTGTTGTGCTTAATGATTGTTAATTAGGATAATTCCCTGTATTTGGATTAATTACTTTCCGATAAGTAATTGTGGTGAATAGTGATTTACGGGAATTATAGGTCGTCGCATTATCGCGAGACGAATATTGTCTAAGGCAATAATTGGTTGATTTATTGATTGCTTCTTTATGCCTTATTGATTGAAGCTCGTATATTCTGAGAATTATGTAATATTTCCTTATGAAATTGGTTGATTATTGGATTATCGCAATGCGGTGATTTTTGGATAATATGTGGAATACTTACTATTTCGTATGTGGACCTCATGCATGTCTTGTGTGGATTATGATGTGTGCTTATGAGTCCACTTGTGCCTTGATGCGTGTGATGCGAGGTGGAGGGCGGCCCTGATGCGTGTTTACGCGGGGAGGTGGAGATTAGGCCCTGAGGTGTGTTTATACGGGGAAAATGTAGAGCCATGAGGTGTGTTTACACGAGGAGGCTGAGGAGATTGTGCCCTGAGGTGTATTTACACGGGAAAAAGGTAGAATCCTGAGGTGTGTTTATACAGGGAGATGGAGATTGTGCCTTGAGGTGTGTTTACATGGGGAGTAAGAGGTGATTGTGCCTTAATGCGTGTTTACGCGGGTAGGCACGTAATTGGAACACGCTTGACGGTTGGGTGTATGAGATGCATGTGTTGTGATTTGATCATTTGGTAACCCGTACACGTGTGCTTGTATCGTACATGGTATGTGAAATGATTTGATTGCCATTTGCTCTCGTGAGGAACGTGTCTGTTAGGTACACGATGTCCAGTTATATCCAGTAGACCGCCAACCTTTGGGTTGTGCCGCGGCTCAAGGGGTCATAATAATTATAACATGTTCAATTGCCGTATGCATGGAATGCATCTATTGTGTTCTGATTATGCGATTATATATTTGATCCTGTAATTATGTGTTTGCCCTGTATTTGGCACATGTGGTTATTATCGTGCATGATATGTGCAGCCGTGAGGTAAGGCTGTTTGTGATTGGTTTACGATTGGATGATTAATTATTAAATGTCATTATAAGAGCCATGCCTGTTAGGTACCCCTGAAGTGGATTGATGCCCTAGCGGAGGCTTAGCGCCTGAATTTACTGAGATTTTATTTCACTGGTTATTGTATAACCATTTAAGGTCGGTTGGATGAAGAATCGGCATGTGTTGCGATTCGTGGTGCTGGTTGAAGGAAGTAGATTAACCCTGACCTTGTTGGTGTCTTTGGCTCAATAGGGAGATGCCCGTGGTACGGGCTTGTACTTGTAAACTTCCTAGAGCTAATCATAAGAGAAATAAAGCTGCACTGTTGATGGGGTTTTCTGATTGACTTTCTTGGCTATCCCGATTATTATGTGGTATGGGGATTATTTATTGCTTCCGCATGTGTTTAATGGAAATATAAAAATAATGGTCGGCGACGCGTCCTAGGACGTCGGATTCAAATGACTGTAAGTGGAAGATGGGGATCGTCGTGTGCTCGAGGGTCGGGGTGTGATAGGCAATATGTGCAAAAATCTCCGCGGCAGATTGGAAAAGATTTGCTTGGGCAGCCACTAGAGTAAGAAAGCTGCATGCCCATTGGAATCGACTGGACCAGAAGCGCGACAAAATCAATCGAGAAATCTACCATAAGCGAGGGCACTATCAGGAACACGAGACCCAAAGTAAAGAAGAGACAGTTACTTGATGGGGGACCAAAAACTGACGGCGGCACCCAAAATCCCTAGTCATAAGAAGACGTGCTAACCTCCAAACTGTGTCCCAGCTCGTTTCCAGGCAAGTTGCACCCACGAATCACCCTTCATCTGTAAATGCCATCTATGGAATTCCGCTTCGACAGAAGAAAAGTTTTGGAATGGTGAAGGTGCTATAGCTCGAATGTCCATGATAGAAAACCTCTGAATAGGGAGCAACTCTTCACGTTTTTTAAGGAAAACAGGGCTCGAGAAAGGTTGGGATTTGATGGTTAAGGAAGCAGGGATCGACGACAAGGCACTCAGAATAACCGTCGATCATCCATGTGCACATGCCTATCACAAGGGTGAGAAAATATGGGACCTATGGGCAGGTATAAAATAATCACGTACAAATAGCACGTGAGCACCATCTCGCATGAATTTATCCGTTGGCAGGCACTAGAGTTAACACATGGCGATCAATGACGGTCTTCTTTGAAATCATGTGTTCAGTTGTCAAAATACGATGATAGATGGTTGGCAGCCACTAATATGGGCTCCAACAATTAGTTCTCATTAAAAGTGTTTCAAATATCATTCAAAACTTGAAATCATCTAGATAGTATTAGAACGCACTTTGTGGTGGAGGTAGTTACTATTCAAAAGGCCTAGTCATGAAATAGTCGTCGACAGTAACTAGTTAGAAACCTAGTCATCGAATAGTCATTGATGGTTACTATTCAAAGACTCGGTCTTAAAACGACTGTTGACGGTTACTATTCATAGATTTATGGTGCGTTTGTTTCAATGAAAGTAGTTTCCTAGAAAGTGTTTTTCGGACTTTTCGCTGTTTGTTTTTCCAAAAACGATTTGGTCAATGGAAAATACTTTCCAGTCAACATAAATATTATGCATTATTTTAGGAAAACGAATTCTTGTACATGGAAAAGGGAAAACACTTTCCATCTTTATGAGGTCTTTAAGTCCTTTCCTTTTTGTTAGTTCAAATGTTATTCAATCATTTTCCAAATGTGATTCAAACGTTTGAAAATATTTTTAATCACATATCACCAAACACAAAAAAATTAATCATTTTCCATGAAAATGATTTCCTGGAAACCATTTTCCAAAAATGGTACGATTTCTGCGAAACAAATGCACCCTAGTGGTAGAACGATTGCTGATGATTACTATTTAGAGATCTAGTCGTGGAACAAACATTGACGGTTATTATTCAAAGACCCAATCATGGAACGGTCATCGATAGCTACAAAACTGTCAACATATGATGGAGACGGTTATCCAAGAACGTGGGTGGATAAAGCTTGCTAAAATAAAGGAATGAGGATGAGATAAGTGGAAGTTACTTGAAGAAATTGCTAACGAATGGTTATTGCACCTACTCTATAAATACCACCAACGATCCGAAACACCCCTGGAAAACCAATTAAAATGTTGCCTTTTAATTATCTTTAACTTTCATGTATTGTACTTTCAATTTCCTTAATTGTAGCTTTCGAATTTGCTTTGTCAATTACATTTTGGCTTATATCTCTACCCTAGTGTTATGTCGTTGATTAAATCCCGATATGGCATCTTTATGTTCTCAAGCTATATCATCGATTAAATTCTGGCATAATCCGATCTTAATTTGTTGCTTTATCGAGTCTGTAATTTCTAAGCCCTTACTATTGATTAAATTCTGGTTTGGGTTAGGATTGTACAACACTGTTCAAGTAATAGAAATTGATTTTTCCTTTGCATGAGATATTCTCTATCTAGAGTCATAACAAAACTCGTCTCCTTTCATTAAAACTTAAGGGACAACTTTCGATGAATGGCATTTCGTTGTAAGATTACATTTTAGAGAAACGGGTGTGTTTATCACTCAATTAAATTATATTATATATATATATATATATATATATATATATATATGGATCTTTTTAGAGATTTTATTCATGAAAGCTTGAAAAAGAAACAAACTTATAGATTTGTTGCACGTTATAGAAAGATTTAACTATTAAAATATCATACCCAAGAGGGTAAGTGTATCTTGCCCACGAAGGAATATTCATTCAAGAATGTAAAAAGAAAGCCATAAAATTTGCCAAGGGACTCGTCGAAAGAGGAAGTTTAGATTTGGGTAACTCTGCCTAGAGGTGTCAATATAGGTCATAAACCCATATTATGACCCACTTTTAGTTAAATTGGTCAAATATGGATCAAGTGAAAGTTAAATATGGGTCAAATATGGATTGAGTGAGTTATTAGGTAGACCCATCATTTCTCTCTTTCCATCCCCCTCATCTATACGTTCTCGACCTCCGTTGCCAATCCGATGAGGTTCACTCAACAATGATTAAAAAATCAATTTTTAAAAAAAATTATTTTCCTCAACTATTTCAATTTAGAGGTATTCACATTTTTTATTTACTAATTTTTTATTATTTAATTGACTTTATAAATTTGATGTAAAATTTTTATTCAATTAATTTATATGTGAAAAGTTTAAAGTGGACTAAATAAGTGGGAGTAAATTTTCTTAAATTAAGTTAAATATTAATAATTGTTGGTAATATGGGTCGGGTATGTGTCATCAAATTTACATTGCATGAAAATGGGTCAAAACGGGTTAAAATGGGTCAAAACGGGTTAAATGGGTCGAATCATTTTTGACCAGACCCAAACCCAACCCGACCCACCCATTTGACACCCCTACTCTGCACCAAGAAGGTAACTGAATCCCCACATGTTTCTTTCCTCGTATATGAAGAAACGACTGCTCGAGAAATGAATTCATTGAAGAAAAGTCGCATGCCAGAAAAGTCGATCATTCAATCTGCGACGAAGTAAATGGCGAATCGGGAAGAACTCCCACAAGAGCTCCTAAAGCTCATCGCTCAACGGCTACCCATAGAAGACTTTGTAGCTTTTGGAGTGGTGTGCACCTCGTGGCTGTCCGCCGCCGCCAAGGAGACATACGACGCGAAGTCGAAAGCCCCGTGGCTCGTGACTTACGTGTACGAACAAATGTCTGAAGCCCCGTGGTTCACGGCCGACGTTGAGTTCTGCAGCCCCTCTAGAGGGAGAACTTACCCAGTGAAGTCGCCAGGAACTGAAGCCAAGGCCTGGTCTCCACCAGGATGGATGCTCGTGTCAAACTGGAGCCCGGAATACCTCCTTATCTTTAATCCGCTTTCGCGCGTCAGCATCGAACTCCCCACCTTGGAGAAGCTCTTCATCGAGTCATTTCCCTGTCGGGATCCGGTACTCTGGATGATGATCCGACCGAGGATCGAGAGGATGGCGCTATCCTCGAGCCCTTCTTCGTCCGGGAGCTACGCTGTCATGATCGCCCTTCATTGGGATCTTGGACTACCAAGGTTTGCCTTCTACAGATCAGGAGATGATGAGTGGAGGGAAGTGAGCCCGGCGACGCAATTTCCTTGGACCCATGTCCCTCAGCTGATTTACTACAACGGGCTATTTGTGGCCTTGGATGCGGAAAATTGTTGGAAAATAATCCAGAGAAAACAAATTGTATGTTGTAATCTGAATATCAATATAAAAAAGATGATGACAACCTTATAAACTTACAATTCTTGGAGAAGATGAAAAATATAATATCACTTAAAAATCACACAAAATTGGAGGTGAGGTACGAATGTCCGAATCTCCTTAAGGCGATTAGTTCCTGTCACGACCTAAAATTAATTTTTGTGAAAATAATAATAGGTTTAGGGGTATTGTTAATTTTGAACCGATGACCCTTAATTAACTTGGGCTCCCCCAAACCCATATCCCGCGCGACGTGGGATATTCACAAAAATATTCAAACTAGGAGTTGCCACTAGTCTATTAAGGTCGACTAGAAACCGAACGAGACGTGGGAGCGTGTCCCTTTTTTTTTACGCAACTAGAGGGTCTGAGGTCGGGGACTTGATTACGTTAGTCGCATGACTAACGCCCTTTCGGTATCTAACTTAATTGTGTGTCAACTAAAGACGTGGTAACACATTCAAAAAACCTATTGTAGAGCTCTAAAGGCTTATTCAATTTTGTTCTTTTTTTTTAAAGAGTTTTCTGAATTTTTGCAATTTTTTCTGATTTTTCTGATTTTTTCTGAATTTTTATACTTTTTAATATTTTTAATATTTTTAATATTTTCGAATTTTCCGAAATTAAAGAAAACATATTTCAAGATTTTTTTTATATTTTTCTGACTTTTCAAAGAAAAACATTTATTACTGTTTTTGGAATTTTCTAATCCTTTTTTAATTTTTTTGGAATTTTTGAATATCCTAAGAAAAAGAAAAAGGAAATAAAATAAAATTTTAAATTTTAAATTTTAAAACTTTCCGGAATTAAAAAAACACTTTTTAATTTTTAAAATTTTTTCGAAAATTTTTAAATATTTTTAAAGATTTTAAAGATTTTTTGATTTTCTGAATTTTTTTTGATTTTTTTAATTTTTTTAATTTTTTCGGACCGGGTCGGGTGACCCGGCTCTACTAGACCGACCTGGACCCTATTGGTCCGGGCTGCGCTAACAGAAAAATGGGCTGGTCGAACGGCCCGGTTGAAATTTTTATTTTTAAAATTGGCCCACTAACAAAGAAATTAAACAGCCCATTAAGAAAGAGAAATAAATGGCCCATCAGTCAAAAACAAACCCATCTCCAATTCTAAAAAATTTCAGCTCAAACCTATCCTAGGCCCATTCGAAAATAATAAACCAGCCTAGCCCCCTTTCATTCAAACTTTCGGCCAGGCCCCTTTTTCTTTTCTTGTTTCTCGTTTTTTTTTATTGGAATTTTCTGGTCTTCTTCTTCGCGAACGTCCCACGCTGCTCGCCGGAAACCTAGCATCTCCCTCCACGCTGCCGCGAACATCGCCGCAGGTCCCCACCAGTTCTAAAGGGGTTGCTTTAACAGCCGTCCGGCGTCAGTCGTTCCATCCGACGCCCAACGCCGCTGGTCGCCGCCGCCGCCGACTTCTGGCGACCCTTGGCGTTTTTCGTTGCGGAGCCAAAAACTCTCCTCTCCGATCAAAAAAAATGCGGAAAAATCACGGAAATCACTACAATACTGAGGATATCACGAAAGAAAACAATCACATGGTCAAACACTAAGTCATCGTAGGGTGCAAATTTCTAGGACTCATTCAGGCATTTCATCGAATGCTTGATGGGCGCTACTGGAACGGGGGTTTTCGGCTCAACCGAGCTTAGTCTGTACTCTAGGGGAGCATGGCATCAAAAGGGAGCAGGAGCAAGATAAAAAGAGGGATAAGGGCCGGGGCTCACGCGAACTGGTCGGCGCAAGCTCCGGCCCGCCTCCTGGTCCAAACAGAACAAAGATGAGCAAGGGAGGAACCTACCTGGTTCAAGGATGTGTCGCGGCAGAAGACGACGGCGGACGAGCCTCCAACAACGGCGAGTTGTTCCTGGATCCCTCCTAGTTCGCCCTCTCCACTCTTTCTTTTTTTTTTTTTTGCTAGTTTTGCTTCCGGTTCTTCGGTTTCTCTGTTCTCCGGTGCCGGAGGGTCGCCGGCGGCGGATCAGGCCTGGCCGTCCATCATTCTTTCTCTGTTCGTCTCCTTTTTTCTCTGTTTTATGGTTTTCTCCCTTCTCTGCTCAGTCCACCCGGCTCTCTCTTTTTCTATTACTTCCGGTGCCGAAGTTGAGGTGCGACGAGGAAATGTCGGCCACGGATCAGGCGTCACCCTCCGTCATTTTCTCCCCCGTTCACCCTCGTCTCCGCGGTGGAGGGTCGCTCGAGCGGCGTCGTCGTCTTCTCCGCGGTGGGGGTTGTCCGAGCGGCCGTCGTTGCCCTCCTTCACTCCTGGATTTTCTTCTTCCGTTTCTGCTTTTCTTGCTACGTTTTTTTCTCGCAAAACCCCGAAGAATCCCCCGAGCTCTCTCAGTCTCCACCCCCCTCAAGCTCTTCTCTCTGTTCCTTTTTTATTACTGTCTTCTCCCGCTCCTTTGAAAATCGTCCCCTCCTTTCCGCCCCGCTCCCGCGTAACAGAAAATCCTATGCTCCTCTCGCCGCGTGACAGTGCAGCAAGGGAAGATTCCCTTGCTGGCATCACGCGGCTGACGTGCAGCGCTAGGGCGACGTCCGAACGACGTCGTCTTCTTCCTTGCAGGCTGCTGCTGCGTTTTTGCTTGTGTGGGGAAAAGAAGGAGAATTGAGGGTAAGAGGAGATGGGCTGGGCTTGTGTTTCTGGCAATTATAGTGGGCTTGTATGAGATAAAGTGATGGGCTTAAAAGATTAAAAGAGTGGGCTGGACCGAAATTTTTATTTTTATTTTTCGAAATTTTGTTTAAATTTTTTTTTTTATCTTTTTTTGTAAACTAATATATATTTGTATATGCAAAAGATGGATGTGCATTTAAAACAAAAATAGGCAAAAATTCGGGTGTCAACAGTTCCTACCAATGGTGCTCCGTAAATTCGCAAACTATGCATCCCAAGATACAACACCTCGAACCTGTTTGGATTAGCACTATACAAACAGGACTTAGTCGAACCGTTCAATTGAACTGGCACACTCAGAAGAATCGGAAGAGTAGAGTAGAATTTTTTTCTTTCTGAAGAATAACCTCTTTGAAGCTCCATGCTCTTATCTATTTATAGAGCTTTCAAGTTCATGTACAGAGAAGATACATGAATTAAATAAATACATATATCCAAGAAGAGATTTATGAATTCAGGGATATGTGAATCCGAGAGATTCATGAATTCAGGAAATACATGAATCCAAGAGATTCATGAATTCAGAAGATATGTGTATTCGAGAGATTCATGAATTTTGGAGATATGTGAATCCAAGAGATTCATGAATTCAAGAGATACGTAAATCCTAGAGATTTATTAATTCAATAAATATAGATACGTGAACAGAAAATACGTATCTTAATTTGTTTGCATTCGTTGATCCATTAACCATATATATAACAATCCCCCACATTAATGGATCAACAAAACATTTTTGACTCGAAGGAATCCGAGTATATCTGTTGAAATATACCGCATCAAGATAGGTAGCTTTCGCTTTGAACTTTCTTTAGTGAAAGCTTATCGGACTTACTTAACTAGTCGATGGACTAAGTTTTGAATCGCCAGTTGTTTGTGTAAGCCTAGACAATAAACCTCACATGGAGTATTTCCAATTCAAGATTGGTTCTCGGTTGTGTTTGTTCTTTCGGCCCTGAACCTGTCGGGATTCATGCGTGCTTTAGAAAATCTAGCCTTAAAAAATTTTCATAGAGTCAGCCAGCTCCACGCATATAGGTGCATTCCTATTAAAGATATCCTACCATATCTTACTTGAATGTTACATTCCAAGTTATAGGAATTATTAAACGCATAGCGTACCCTTAATAACGTTGTAGGAAAGCATTGTTGCATCATAGGAATAGGAGATAGTGCTCACATTAGAGTTTCCAGAATTTACGTTATCCTATTGAACCTAGTCCATGGGATCTCCAATCGCATAGGTTAGGTTTCCACCCCGGAATCTCTTTATCTAGTTAAGGCTCTTAAACTCATTCCCCTTGATGCGCAGTTTATCTTCTCTCTTGACAAACCTTTTGTCAGCGGATCCGCAATATTTTCCTTTAACTTTACAAAGTCTAAAGAAATGATTTCATTTGAGAACAACTGCCTTACGGTATTGTATCTACGACAAATGTGTCTAGACTTACCGTTATAAATCACATTATATACCATTGCAATTGCCACTTGATTATCACAGTGTATGCAAATTACAGGCATAGGTTTTGGCCATATTGGAAAATCATCTAAAAAATGTCGAAGCCATTATGCTTCTTCAGCAGCTTTATACAAAGCAACAAACTCTGATTCCATCGTAAAGCGTGTTATTAGAGTTTGTTTAGAAGATTTCCATGACACTACAACACCTGCTAGCATGAACACATATCCGCTAGTCGATTTCAATTCATCAGAATCCGAAATCCAGTTGGCATCACAATAACCTTCCAAAACAGCTGGATATTTGTCATATTGTAGAACATAGTCTTTTATCCTTTTCAAATATCCTAATACTCTCATCAGAGCATTCCAATACTCATGACCAGGGTTACTGGTATATCTACTCAGTTTGTTTACTGAGTACGCAATGTTTGGTCTAGTGCAATTCATGATATACATGATATTGCCAATTACTTGAGAGTATTCCAGTTGTCTGATACTATTTCCAGTGTTCTTTCTCAAAGTTAGGTGTGGAAGAAAAGGATTGTTTGCATATTTAATGCCGAATCCTTTAAATCTCTCAATTACCTTTTCAATGTAATGAGATTGTGTTAAACCTAAGCCATCGGAATTCCTTAGAATTTTGATGCCGAGTATAACATCCGCTACACTTAAATATTTCATCTCAAAGTTCTTCTTGAGAATGTTCTTGGTGATTTTAATGACTTTAGTGTTATCTCCAAGAATTAGCATGTCATCGACATACAGACAAATAAGTACATATCCAACTATTGTGGATTTATTGTACACACATTTGTCACACTCATTGATTCTATATCCATTTTGAATCATTACCCGGTCAAATTTTTCATGCCATTACTTAGGAGCTGGTTTAAGTCCATACAATAATTTGACAAGTCTACACACTTTTTGTTCTTGTCTTTTGACCTTGAACCCTTCAGGTTGTTCCATATAAATCTCCTCATTAAGATCATCATTTAAGAATGCAGTTTTCACATCCATTTGATGTATCTGCAAATTGTATAGCGAAGCTATAGCAATTAACATCCTTACTGATGTTATTCTTGTGATAGGTGAATAAGTATCAAAGTAGTCAAGACCTTCTTTTTATCTAAACCTTTTGGCTACAAGCCGAGCTTTGTACTTATCAATGGAGCCATCAGCTTTTAGTTTTTTCTTGAAAATCCATTTACATCCAATTGGTTTATTTCCAAGTAGAAGATTAACCAATCCCCAAGTATGGTTACTCAGGATAGAATGGATTTCATTGTCAACAGCATTTTTCCAGAAAAGGAGCATCTGGAGATGACATTGCCTCTTTAAATGTTTGGGGCTCAACTTCTAACATGTATATTAGAAAATCAGGTCCAAAAGATTTTTCAATTCGAGACCTTTTACTCCTTCAAAGTTCGACTTCTTTGGTCATAATTTCATCATTCTTGGATTCTGATTCTCTAAGCCTTTTTTGAGAAAGTTCTCCTTGATTTCTTTTTGCAGGATATACATCCTCAAAAAATTCAATATCTTTTGATTCTAGGATTGTATTGACATGGATTTCCGCATTTTCAGATTTATGAACCAAAAATCTATATGCGCTACTATTTTGAGCATAACCGATGAATATGCAATCCACCATTTTAGGTCCCAACTGAGTTTGTTTAGGAAGAGGAATTGCCACCTTGGCCAAGCACCCCCACACTTTTAGAAAATTGTAGGATGGCAACTTTCTATTCCATAACTCGTATGGATTTTTACCTATCTTTTTGTGGGGTATTTTATTAAGAATATAATTTGCAGTTAAAACTGCTTCCCCCCACAAGTTCTGAGATAAACCTGAACTCAGAAGCATGGCGTTAGCCATCTCCTTTAGTGTCATATTCAATCGTTCAGCAACTCCATTTTGTTGTGGAGTATAAGGTGCAGTCATTTGGTAAATTATTCCAAAACGAGCACAAAACTCTTTAAAATTGATTGAACCATATTCTCCTCCTCTATTGGACCTAAGCAATTTGATTCGTTTGTCAAGTTGGTTTTCAACTTCATTTTTATACTTGACAAACATGCTCATGTCTCATCTTTGCTAGTTAGTAAATAAACATAGCAAAATCTAGTACAATCATCCACAAATGTGATGAAGTACTTCTTTCCATCTCTATTTTCTACAAATTTTAAATCACATAGATTACTATGAATTAATTGTAGAGGTTCATTTGTTCTTTCAACAGATTCGAAAAGTTTCTTGGCAAACTTGGCCTCAACACATGTCTCACACTTGTAATGGGCATCCAACTCAAATCTTGGAATTAACCCCAAGTTTGCTATTCTTTTCATTGTACCATAGTTTACATGTCCTAATCTACCATGCTATAGATAAGGAGACAAAATAGTGTAAATTGGAGACTTTTCTTTATTAATAGTCTTTGGGTACACATAATTCGAGTTTACATCAATGACAGTCACATTGGCTTTAAATAAGTCATTACACAAGTACCCTTTCCCCACATACATTCTTCCTTTCGAAAGTACAAATTTGTCAGATTCAAATACTATTTTGAAACCCTTTTTGACAAGTATGGGGCCAGAAATCAGATTTTTTTGAATCTCTGGTACATGCAGCACATTCAGCAGGGCGGCCTCCTTGCCAGATATAAACTTCAGGATCACATTTCCTCTTCTGGCAATCTTTGCTGATGTAGAATTAGCCATATAAAACTTCTCATATTCTTCAGCCTTCTCATAAGATGAGAACATGCGTTTATCTACACATATGTGATTTATGGCACCTGTGTCTAGCTACCAGCTATTAGTGTTTAACACTAGAGATGCTTCAGACATTACCACAGCAGACAATCTCTCAAAATTGTCATGTTCTGTCAAATTTAGTTGCTGGGCTGCACCATCATTCTTGCCTTTTTTCGGGCGCTTCTTGCAATCCTTAGCTCGATGGCCAAGCTTGTTACATATAAAACATGTCCCTTGGAATTTCTGGAACTGTTCCTTTTGCTTGGCTTTTCCTTAAAAGGACATCTTCCTTTTTTCTATCTTGCTTGGATTTGGAAGATTCCACAATGTTGGCCTTTGGCTTAGAAGAAGGATTCGCACTCTTTCTATTGTCCTCCTCGATTCTGAGGCATAGTATGAGATCTTCAAGGCTCATCTCCTTCCGTTTGTGCTTCAAATAATTTTTGAAATCTGACCAGCCCGGAGGTAGTTTCTCAATCATGGCCGCCACTTGGAATGATTCGCTAAGTATCATTCCCTCAGCAGAGATTTCACTCAGAATTAATTGCAATTTTTGAACCTGACTCATGACAGATTTAGAATCCATCATCTTGTAGTCCAAGAATTTGGCAACCACAAATTTCTTGGTGCCAGCATCCTCAGTTTTGTATTTCCTCTCTAAGGACTCCCACAACTGTTTAGCAAATTCAATATTACAATAAACATTATATAGTGAATTCACTAAACAGTTAAAAATATAATTTCGGCATAAGAAGTCTCCATGCTTCCAAGCCTCCAGTGCACCGAGCGTCATGACATCATGCTCATCTAGACTAATTACTGGGCACACCTCCGATAAGTATTTCGTTAGATTTAGCATGGTTAGATAGAAGAACATTGTCTGCTGCCACTGTTTAAAGCCCACTCCGGTGAATTTCTCCGATTTCTCATTAGCTGTAACTAGAGATGTTGCCATCATAGTAGGCAAGGTTCGTTGAACCATCTCTCCAGAAACAAAGCCAAAAGCCATTTGGCTTGTACTGTTTTGAAAAACAATCCCGGGTATACTAGTCGTAAGACTTGTACCCGCACCACCAAAATTGGTGTTGGCCAAAGGGCCCGTAGCATTAGCTACTACAAATTCAAGCCCCGAGGGCTGAACATATCCCATAGCAATAGTCGAATCGACCATAGGAACATCTCCATAAACATTCTGGACATTGAAGGGCACTTGATTATTTTCATTCATCTTAATAATTTGACTAGAACAACAAACAGTGAGTGAGCTAATCGCCTTAAGGTTGTTGGAAAATAATCCAGAGAAAACAAACTGTATGTTGTAATCAGAACATCAATATAAAGAAGATGATGACAATCTTATAAACTTACAATTCTTGGAGAAGATGAAAAATAAGATATCACTTGAAAATCACACAAAATTGGAGGTGAGGTACGGATGTTCGAATCTCCTTAAGGCGATTAGTCCTTGCCAATGATGCTCCGTAGATTCGTGAACTATGTCTCTCAAGATACAACACCTCGAACCTGTTTGGATTAGCACTATGCAAATATGACTCAATCGAATCGTTCAATTGAACTGGTAAACTCAGAAGAATCAGAAGAGTAGAGTAGAATTTTTTCTTTTTGAAGAACAACTTCCTTGAAGCTCCATGCTCTTATCTATTTATAGAGCTTTCAAGTTCATGTACAGAAGAGATACATGAATTAAATAAATACATGTATCCAAGAAGAGATTTATGAATTTAGGAGATACGTGAATCCAAGAGATTCATGAATTCAAGAGATACGTGAATTCGAGAGATTCATGCATTCAAGAGATACGTGTATTCGAGAGATTCATGAATTCTGGAGATACGTGAATTCAAGAGGTTCATGAATTCAAAAGATACGTGAATCCTAGAGATTCATTAATTCAATACATATAGATACGTGAACAGAAAAGACGTATCTTAATTTATTTGCATTCATTGATCCATTAACCATATATATAACAAAAATCACGTAACAACTCTCAACAAAAGTGAGAACCGCATGGAATTCGACTAGTTCTGGAGCACAAGTTCCAAGGTTATCCGTATCTCGTCTAATTTTCGGGCTCGTTGCTGGTGGCTTGGGAGACAACAGGCGTCGAGGGGAATAGGTTCCGAGTCTTCAATGTGGATTTGGATAAGGGAACCGAGGAAGAGGTCAAGAGCTTGGGGAAGGCGTCTCTCTTCTTGAACAACTACTCTTCCTTCTCGATGGATTTCAATGCTGCGTCTTGCCTTGCCGGATTCAAGCCAAAACACATCTATTTCACGGATTACGCAAATGAGGAGGAGAAGAAGATTTACAGCATGGATAGCGGGAAGGTAGAGACATACTCCGATGCAATTGGTCACGATCATGCAGGCCAATGGTTCTGACTGAATTTTTGATTCGTCTTTCTCTCTTCCTCTGAGTAGAGATTTTGATGTCAAATCTAGGTCCAATATTAATGGACTTTCCTATTATAATTTTTTTTTTTGGTAAGGTAAGTATTATAAGCTTTCAAACAAAAGGACCTGTACAAAGAAGGTGAATCACGGCACCAACAATCACTCAGTGTGAAAACAAGTCACTAGAGTAAGAGGGTACCGTGATTGCTACGTGGATTTAGACTTTCCTAGTATAATAGTCATGAAGGAATGGATAAAAAATTTATAATCTTTTTTATTTATTTAAAGAGGCTATTATTCTTACATAAATTAAATGTCATCACCTAATCATTTCTCTAGTAAAATGGGTGCTTATTAGCCATTTTTATTGGCATTTATTCTAACAACCGCCACCTTGAGAGGGGAATTTTAAGCTTCAGGTACTATGTCATTGGATTAAAAGATAAATCATGCAAAAAGATGTGCATTATTGGCTTAATAACCACTTGTCTAAGATTTTAATTTTCATATTTAAGCAAGAGAAACGAATATGAATTTAAATATTAAGGATACGTGTTCATCAGATCTAAGTAGGAGATTTGTGAAGTAATTTCCTATGTATATCAAATTTTAATTGTAAATAATGCCGTACCTCCTCGATGAGATAAGGACATTCTAGTCATCTCAAAATTTGTTTTAACAATAAATTAAGAGAACTTAACAATTTGAAGAAAAAAAGCTGCACCATTTATCAAATTGTAAATAATGTCTTAATCGGGTCAAATGGGGTCTTCTTTTTAGTGCATGAAAAGGATTTTGTATTTAGCCATCAGATCGCCAATGAGGCATATGTATCTAGTCGAATTGACGAATCTGCTAGTGCAAGTTGTCTAGAACAAGTAATATTTGTAGACACATTTAGAAAGGGTGAATCTATATCAATAATCAAACACAAGCAGCTCGATGATTAGGTCTTCTTTTTGTGCACGTTGTAAGGATTTTGCGAGCCAATGGATTGATAACGATCCACAATGATTATCAAGTCCATTTGGCAAATTTGCCCATGCAATTTGTTTGAAAAAGGTAATATCTTGATGCGTTTAGAAAGGATTATCCTTTTTTAGACGGTTTTGTTTTGTTGCATCTACAACGGAACACAAGCGGCCCTAATCACATGTTGAGTCACATGGAGAGAAGGTAATCTTTTTGAACGATTCTATCTATATTTGCAATAGAACACAAGTGGATTTAATCGAGCCACGGAGGATCTTCTTTTTTGTGTGTGGAAAGGATTTTCTAAGCTTTCGAATTGCCAACGATTCAACATCGCATATCAAGTTGAATTGGCCAATCTATCCATGCAAATTGTCCGAGAGAGGTAACATAGAGAATGCATTTAGAAAGAATAATCCTCTTTTGGACTTTTTGGTCTATATCAGCAACATAACACAAATGGCTTTGATCATGTCATGTAGGAACAAGAGGTTGGTGCTTACCAAAATGGATCTTTTGGCAAAGGTTGCATATGTAAAATATCCCTTATTGTTATTTGCATTTTATTAATAATATCATTTTTTTCTAGCATAGTGAGGGAATACAACATGATCAATTCTCAAATTATTTTTCGTTTGTTATATCGCCTGTTTGCCCTGCAGAATGGAAGCTACTTGGAGGACCTAATCATCTTTCCAAATCACAGTTCAATAATTTCCAAAGACTACAACTTTAAAATCATCGGAAGTTAGTCATTGCACACGTGGTTTGGCCCGCTCCCCCCAAAATAAAAAAATAGAGTTAATACCACAAAAAATCATAAATTGGTACTCACGTGATAAATTTACCTCAAAATAATTTTTTGACGATCAAAAACCTTAAATTGGTACACTAATAACAAAATTACTTCAAACTAATATTTTGACTACAAAAAACCCCAAATTGATATATTTATGATAAATATACCCTCTATTAAATGGGATTAATACAACAAAAAATCAAAAGCTAGTATTATTGTGACAAACGAAGAGTAAAATCCCAAACTGATATACTAGTCAAGTGTCTTATATCATCTAACTGAGCAATTTGACAATACAATTTGATGCAAACTAACAAGTGGTAAATTTATCATAAATGGACAAGTTTGAGGTAAATTTGTCAAGGTATACCTATTTGGGGCTTTTGGTGTATTTATTATAGATTTACCAGGTTGAGATTTTTTTATAGTATTAACCCAAAAAAATACAGCGGCAATAATATATGAAAATACCATCAGCTATCCAATGAAACGCCTCATTCCCCTAAAAAATCAATCATTTTTTTTCAATTATATTTATTTCATGTATTGTACTTTCAATTTCCTTAAATTGTAGCTTCGGATTTGCGTCATTGATTAGATTTTGGCAATTATATCTATCCCGGTGCTGTGTCATTGACTAAATTCCAGCATGACATTTTTATGTTCTTAAATTTTGTTGTGAATTAAATTTCGGTATAGTTTGATCTTAACATGTTGTGTCACTGAGTTTGTAATTTCTAAGCCATTACTGTGGATTAAATTCCAGTATGGGCTGTTGAAGTTGTTAGGAAAATCCCTTATGATGTTTTGAAGATGACAAAATAAATCAAAGGCTACTAACGTATGCTTTCGAGTCTGGATGAAGCAGACGCAAGAACTTCAGTCTGGCAGATTTTGAGTCTATCCGTACCAGACACAAATTTGAGTCTGATCGTACCAAACGGAAAACTTAAGTAGACTCAGAACTTGAGTTTGTTAGACTCAGAATGAAACTACAGGATAAGATCACCAACGGTCAAGTATTTCACTTACTTTATTTATATTGATTCTGTTGTATCAAATGGATTGGCAGGATCAATCAACGAACAACTTCCAAAGAAGAATAGAACACTTATGGAAGCTCGGATTCTGATTGTATGGGCGAACAGAATCCAATGGGATCAAATCTACCTCCAACAGTCAAAAAGACTTGCCTTATAAAGTCTGTCCAGGAAAGGGAAGACGAAACTTTCAAGGAAAGAGCCAACAGTCGAGTGTGGCTTGGAGAGTATGTAAGGATAGGATGAGACCTAGGAGACTAGAGAGGATAAATATATTCCAAGGCTGATTCAATTCTTCACTAGTTGTCTGAAAAAGAGTGTAACCGAGTGATCCTAGTGAATTACCAAGAATAGTGACTTTGTGAGACATATCATCACCAAGTGCTAACACTCAAGAGTGTGTAATCACCTTTGATCATATAGTGAAATCTAGCCTATTGGCTGATCGCCTGGAGAGTGGACGTAGGCTTATCTAAAGCCGAACCACTATAAATCATGTTTGCAATCTTCTCTACTCTCTCTATTTAATTTTAGTTTGTAGATTCCAAAAGATTGTTATTACTTGCGCATAAAGTTCTAGCACACCTATTCACACCCTCTCTAGGTGTTAATACTAGTTTCCAACAATTGGTATCAGAGCTCTGTGCTCAGCATTTTGAAGTGTTTATTACTTTAGAGTTAAAGATCTTCTATGGCTAGTATTCTTGCACCATGTCTGATCGAGGGACAGAGCAACACCAGACCACCTTACTTTGATGGAAAAGAGTATAACATATGGAAGAACAAAATGAAAGCTTTTCTCAGATCAAAGAATCCACAAGAATGGGATATAGTCGAGAAAGGAGTTAATCCCAGCGCTGAAGCCAGAAAAACCACATCAAAAGATGATGGAAAAGTAACAGAGGCATCAACTACCATTTCAAAAGAAGAGTTGACGAGAAGAGAAACTTTAGACGCTAAGGCCATCTACTCTCTGTATTGCGCACTATCTCCTAATGAGTATAATCGGATTTCCTCTTGTGAAACAACGAAGGAGGTATGGGATAGGCTGCACATTACCTACGAAGGGACTGATCGTGTAAAAGAGACCAAAGTAAATATTTTACTTGGTCAATATGAATCATTCAAAATGAAACAGGGGGAGTTCATAGGAGACATGTTCAGTCGATTTACAGAAATTGTAAATGGACTAGCATATCAAGGTCAGCCTGTTCGTGGACCAAGGAAAGTCAACAAGCTTCTAAGAGGATTGTCAAAAGATTGGAACAATGTGAAGACCTCCATTAGAGAAACTCTGCGAATCTCACCTCTAACGGTCGATGAGCTTGTTGGTACCCTGCAGTCCTATGAAGCAGAACAAATGAACGAGGAAGTGGAATCTAGAGGTAGGAAATCCATTGCTCTTAAGTCTAATATTGATTATGATGATACAGATTCTGAGGACGAGCTGGACGATGAAGAACTTGAACTGCTAATTAGAAAGGTAAAAAAGTTGAACAAGAAAGGTAGAAGGTTCAACAGCAAGAAACAAAACAGATAATCTGGACAACAAAGAACGGAGGATGAGAAGGAATATGTCAAAGATGTCGTCTGTTTTGAATGCAAAAAGAAAGGTCACATAAAACAAAATTGTCCCAAGCTCCAGAAAAACAAAGGGAAATATGAAAAATGTAAGAAGGCCCTGAAAGCAGAAACATGGAGTGACACTGAGGTTGAGGATAGTGAAGATGAATATGGCAACATCTGTCTAATGGCACATTCAGACTCAAACTTTGGAACAGATTCAGAATCAGACTCAGATTTAGACAAAGAGATTGAGGTTAGTCATTCATATATTCCTATTGAAATTTCAGATTATATAAATGAGCTTTGTTCAAATCTGAAATCCACTCTGAAACGAATCTCTGGACTGAAAAAGGAAAATTTCAAGTTGAATCAACAGAATTCTTTTTTGAAAGGAAAGTTTGATGATCTGAAAAATGAATTTTTGGAAATCAAGGAAAATCGAGATCTTTTACTAAATGAGAATGAATCTCTCAAGAACGAACTTTTGGAAACAAAGGAAAATCGAGATTTTTTACAGAATGAGAATGAGTCTCTCAAAAAGGAATTTTTAGATATTACTGCAAAATTTTCTAAAGGATCAAAAACCCTACAGCATATAATTTCCATTCAAATTCCTTATTATGATAAGTCTGGACTTGGTTTTTATAAGGAAAATGATTTCCTGATTGATTTTCCTAAAGTCAAGGAAAGAATAAGACAAAGACCTCCTCGACAAGCTTATAGAAATAATTTCAAAAACAATTTTGTAAGATCTATTGGTAGAAACAATCTCAAATGTTTTAACTGTGGAGAAAGAGAACATTTTGAAAACAAATGTCCTAAAGTCTTGAGACCCGTTCAGAAGAAATGGATAGACAAAGCATATACCACTAACCTCAATGGACCCAAGAAAATATGGGTACCAAAGAAAACTTGAGTATGTGTTTTAATTGCAGGCAAATGAGAAAGAGAATTTGGTAAGAAATATATATTTTTAATTTGTTTTGCATACATGTTTTAAATATTTTCATTATACTTGATATTCGATATATCATTTTTATGCCTCGATTGATTCAGATTTTATAATAATAATTGGTTATATTGAAGGAAGAATCGTGTGAATATTTTTGGTAGTTTTGTGGGTTGGAATTTGATACGTGTGATTAATTTGATATCCTGTTTAGAAATAATCATGATTATTTGATCAGATTTTATGCTCTCTTATTCTGTTATATTTTTGCAAAAAAAAAAAAATTACGAGATTTTATACAAGATATTCTCTCTAAAATATTCTACTGAAATGAGTCAACAAAGCATCGTTGAGTTTTTATCAAAATTTCCTATTTGTGCTCTAACTTGAAAGAATGATCCAAATTCATGGATACCAAAAGAAAAAGAGATTATTGTAGAAAATTTTACAAAAGAAGAATGATTGCAAAAATCTATGCAAATCATTGGGCAATCAGAAGAATATCTCAAGCGATGATTGATGAGATCTATTTCTAAATCAATGATATACATAAATATATACCTTGGGTAATTAAATAAAATATTCCATCTTTATCATCCTGCCTTCCAAATTTATACACAAATTTTTATGATTCAAGATGATTTTGATGACTCACGTGTGATTTATATTGCAAAAATCTCGTCAGATATTGCACATTTTTATTACTTGATTTGGCACGTGATAAAAATATCTACTTTCATTTTGCGTATTGTATCAATAATATCTTTTTGAAATTTATGCTTAGCGAAATCCCTTTAATCTTGAAAGATATTGTTGTATTTTGGGATTTACTTGCTATAATATTAGAAGATATTTTATATCATGCAAGTTTGATCCACAAATTGAAAGAAGGTATGTGCGTGATATTTTTTTTGCAAAGATTATTATCTATTTTATAAGGATTTGCAGGTGGCAAAATATATTTCCATATGAGGTTGGGAAAGTTTAATCCGAAATTATGGAGATTTTTTAAGCCTCAGAAATTCTATTCATTGCACAAAATTCTTAGAATTTATTGAGCAGGCCACTAATGTGTCATATGTAAGGTTGAATAGCTTTGAATTGAAATTTTTTTATATTGTCATATATGTTTTTCAATTCGCAAGAAATGGCATTATATATTACGTGAAATATTATAACAATGCATTTGTGCAGAAAGTTTGTTAAGTTTGTGCAGATTTAATTTGAGGCGAGCTTGATTGAAGAAAACAAACTTCTATCTCAAATTTCAAAAGCAAGAGAATAGTACAGTTGTTGTTGCTACAAAGGGA
Organism: Corymbia citriodora subsp. variegata; assembly: GCA_014858505.1. Lineage (NCBI taxonomy): Eukaryota > Viridiplantae > Streptophyta > Magnoliopsida > Myrtales > Myrtaceae > Corymbia > Corymbia citriodora. The sequence goes on from CM026411.1 coordinate 30,392,422, forward strand.
ATAAAGGAACAACATTCTGTTCAACGTGCACAAGCCGCAATAAGTATTATTGCAAATACTGTCATGAGGATAGAGGGAGAAAGTGAATATAAAAAGAAAGGGAGAGAATCGTGATCATTTCGAAAATGCAACAAATTGAGGGGGAGCATTGATTAATTATGGTAGATTTTTTGAATTGATCCTGATCCTGATTACTATGGAAAGAAAAGGTAAATTGTGTTCTATTTAATTTGGTAAGTATATCATCTATTTTTTTCCTTGGCAGATTTTTGTTGATATATATGAGTTATATTGAATATTCTTTATGTTCATATCAACATGATATCTTTAAAGTTTGTGTTTCATGCCTAATACATTTTTAAAGATATTATGTGAATTTATTCTCCACATGACACCCTTTTTAATTATTATCGCATTTTGATTATGACAAAAAGGGGGAGAAAATATGTATATGCATATGTGCTAATTGATTTATATTATTTAGTGCATAATATTGAGCTGCAATTATTTCTATATATTCTTTTGCTCAATTTTGGAGATTGCATTATGTTCCTATGATGGTTTGATTTATCAATATATTTAAAAGCATAATTGCATATTTAGAGATTGTTTTGTCATCATCAAAAATGATACATGTTAGGAAAATCCCTTATGATATTTTGAAGATGACAAAATAAATCAAAGCCTACTAACGTATGCTTTTGAGTCTGGATGAAGCAGACACAGGAACTTCAGTCTGGCAAATTCTGAGTCTGTTCGTACCAGACGCAAATTTGAGTCTGATTGTACCAAACGGAAAACTTAAGTAGACTCAGAACTTGAGTTTGTTAGACTCAGAATGAAACTACAGGATAAGATCACCAACGGTCAAGTATTTCACTTACTTTATTTATATTGATTCTGTTCTATCAAATGGATTGGCAGGATCAATCAACGGACAACTTCCAAAGAAGAATAGAACACTTATGGAAGCCCGGATTCTGATTGTATGGGCGAACAGAATCCAAGAGGATCAAATCTACCTCCAACGGTCAAAAAGACTTGCCTTATAAAGTCTGTCCAGGAAAGGGAAGACGAAACTCTCAAGGAAAGAGCCAACGGTCGAGTGTGGCTTGAAGAGTATATAAGGATAGGATGAGACCTAAGAGACTAGAGAGGATAAATATATTCCAAGGCTGATTCAATTATTCACTAGTTGTCTGAAAAAGAGCGTAACCGAGTGATCCTAGTGAATTACCAAGAAGAGTGACTTTGTGAGACATATCATCACCAAGTGCTAACACTCAAGAGTGTGCAATTACCTTTGATCATATAATGAAATCCAGCCTATTGGCTGATCGCCTGGAGAGTGGACGTAGGCTTATCTAAAGCCGAACCACTATAAACCATGTTTGCAATCTTCTCTACTCTCTCTATTTAATTTCAGTTTGTAGATTGCAAAAGATTGTTATTACTTGCACATAAAGTTCTACCACACCTATTCACCCCCCCTTTAGGTGTTAATACTAGTTTCCAACAGAAGTAATGGAAATTGATTTCTCCTTTGCATGAGATATTTTTTGTCCAGAGTTACAGAAAAACCCATCTCCGCTCATTAAAAGTCTAGGGATGACTTTCGGTGAAAGGTATTTTTTGCGGGGGTTACATTCAGGCAAACCAAGTGCAATTGTTGAATATGATAGGCATAGCTCTGATACCAAACTGATGGGAGAAATTTTGAAGGCGAAACACTCACAACTCACACAAAGAAAAGAAGAAGACAAATAGACTTTTCTATTTAATTCATTTTCTTCACCTTAACAAGAACAATTAGAACACTTCCCTATATATTGACCACCTTTTCTCTTTCTCATAAATATAGCTAGTATTCTGAGAAGATAAATTTCTAGGAACTTACAAAACATTGATGAGATCTAGAAACGCAAACAATCACAATATGAAAAACAAAAAACCTCTCAAAAGTAATGAAACAATGATGACTCTTCTTCAATATGGATATCGAGAAGTCTTTGGTATATTTATGAATTTAATTTAATTTCTAACATCATTTACTACTCAATTAAATGATAAGTATGGATTTTTTGAGATTTTATGTAGAAAGCTTGAAAAAGAAAAGTTAGATTTGTTGCACGTTATATGAAGATTTAAATATCAAAACATTAGACCAAAAGGGGAAGTGTACCTCGCGGAAAAAGGAATGTTCATTCAAGAATGTAAAATGAAAGCCATGAGATTTGTGAAGGGACTTGTTGAAAGAGGAAATTTAGATTTAGGTAACTTTGCACCAAAGAGGTAATTGAATCCCCAGAAGTTTTCTTTCCTCGTATAAGAAGAAAGGACCCGCTCGGGAAATGAATTCATCGAAGAAAAATCGCACGCCAGAAAAGTCGATCATTCAATCTGCGACCAAGTAAATGGCGAATTGGGAAGAACTCCCACAAGAGCTCCTAAAGTTCATCGCTCAACGGCTAGCCATAGAAGACTTTGTAGCTTTCGGAGCGGTCTGCAGCTCATGGCTGTCCGCTGCCACCAAGGAGACGTACAATGCGAAGTCGAAAGCCCCGTGGCTCGTGACTAATGTGTACAAACAAATGCCCGAAATCTGCAGCCCCTCTAGAGGGAGAACTTACCCGGTGGATTCGTGGGTAACTGAAGTCATGACCTTGTCTCCACCGGGATGGGTGCTCGCGATTTGAAGGCGGGTGGGCTGGGCATACACGGTCCATGAATACCGTATCTTCAATCCGCTTTCGCGCGTCAGCATCAAACCACCCAACTTGGAGAAGCTCCGCAGGGACTCACTTATCAGACCGACGCTGAGACGCGGGCAAGGACCACGAGGACGGACGTTGTCCTCGCCGATAATCGAGAGTATGGCATTGTCCTCAAGCCCTTCTTTGTCCAGCAGCTAGGCTGTCATGATCTCCCTTAACGAGGAGGTTATACCATCATGGCTTGCCTTCTACAGATCAGGAGAAAATGCACGGAGGAAAGTGAGCCCGGGGATGCATCCTCCTTCGTCCAGAGTCATCCAGCTGATTTACTACGACGGGCTATTTGTGGCATTGGATGAGAAACTTCTTGTGATGACTCTTAACGAGGGAGAGAGCCGCATGGAATCGCGACTAGTTCTGGAGCAGAAGTTTAAAGGTCGTCCATATCTCGTCAAATGTTCGGGCTCTTTGCTGGTGGCTTGGGATACAGCGGGCACCGAGGGGAATAGGTTCCAAGTCTTCGATGTGGATTTGGAGAAGGGAACCGAGGAAGAGGTCAAGAGCCTGGGGAAGGCGTCTCTCTTCTTGAACAACAACTCTTCCTTCTTGATGGATTTCGACGCCGTGTCTTGCCTTGCCGGATTCAAGCCAAACCACATCTATTTCTCGGATTACTTTACCCATTACCCCCCAAAGTACAACTTTTTACCGGATTACGCAAATCAGGAGGTGGAGAAGAAGATTTACAGCATGGATAGCGGGAAGGTAGAGACATACTCCGATGTGATTGGTTACAGTCATGTAGGCCAATGGTTCCAACCTGATTTTTGAATCCTTTTTCCCTCTTCCTCCATATAAAGATTTTGATGTCAAATTCAGGTCCAATATTAAGGGACTTTCCTAGCATAACAATCATGAATGAATGGATAAACAATTTATAATTATTTATTATTTATTTGTTTATCCGAAAGAGACTATTATTTTCACATAAATTAAATGTTGTCACTCAATTATTTCTCCAGTAAAATAAGTGCTTATCGGCCATTTTTACTTGCATTTATTCTAACGACTAATACCAATGAGAGGGGAATTTTAAGCTTCGGGTACTCTATCATTGGATTAAAAGATAAATCATGCAGAAAGATGTGCATTATCGGCTTAGTAACCACCCGTATAAGATTTTAATTTTCAATATTTAAGCAAGAGAAATGAATATGAATTTAAATTTTAAGAATACATGTTCGTCACATCTAAATAGGAGATTTGCAAAGTAATTGCCTATGTATATCAAATTTTAATTCTTAATAATGCCATAGCTCCTCTTTATTTTTTTATTTTTTTATAAGAAGATGAGATAAGGATATTCAAGCCATCTGAAAATTTGTTTTAACAATAAATCAAGACAACTTAACAATTTATGGATAAAAAAACCACACCATTTATCAAATTGCAAATAATGCCTTAATCGGGTCACATGGGGTCTTCTTTTTTGTGCGTGGAAAGGATTTTATATCTAGCCGTCAAATCACCAACAAGGCATCATGTATCTAGTCAAACTGGCAAATCTATCGGTGCAATTTGTCTAGAGCAAGTAATGTCCGTGGATGCATTCAGAAAGAATGAACTTTTTTGGACTTTTTCATCTATATTGGTAATTAAACACAAGCGGCCCTAATCATGCCACATCAGGTCTTCTTTTTGTGTGCATGAAAGGATTTTGTGAGCCAATGGATTGACAATGATCCAACAATGATTATCAAGTCCATCTGACAACTCTACCCATGCAATCTGTCTAAAAAGGGTAATATCTTGATGCATTTAGAAAGGGTGATCCTTTTTTGGAGGGTTTTATTACATCTGCAATGGAACACAAGCGGTTCAAATCACACGTTGAGTCACATTGAGAGAGGGCGATCTTTTTGAACTATTCTGTCTACATTTGAAATAGAACACAAGTGGATTTAATCGAGCCACGGAGGATCTTCTTTTTTGTGTGTAAAATTGGTCACGGTCATGTAGGCCAATGGTTCCAACTTGATTTCTAAATCTTGTTTTCCCTCTTCCTTTGCATAAAGATTTTGACGTCATGCCCAGGTGCAGGAGTGAGTGTAGGTTTTACATTATTCTGGTTTGGATTACGTTCTACCCGCACCGGGTAGCAACTTATTTACATGTATGTAATGCCTTCTATTGTCAATTTACGAACGAAAAATTGAAATTTTAGTTCGTGGTCGTACCCCATTTTACACCTTTAGATCTTCAATCGCCGGATGCCGATGGCTGCATTAGATAATATTACCGATCAAAAAGTAACTTTTACTTATTAGTAATTAGTTATTTAAATTATTGATGATAAAATGAGCCGGTTCAATACTTAGGTGCGTTTGACACAGCTTTATCAAAAGACTTTAGATCCATAAAGGTCCCGGGCAAAATGTTGAGGCGTGTCACGCCCCGACCCTCGAACACGCGACAACCCCTATTCTCTCGCGGTCATTTAGATGCGACATCCTAGGACGCGTCGCCGACCATTATTTTTATCTTGTAATTATGCGCATGCAGAAGCGAATCACAAACTCCCAGTCAATTGCAAAAGCAGGGATAGCAGGAAAACCCAACAAGAACATATTCAAAAGTACTACTTTATTTATCTACTGATTAACCCTAGGAAGTTTACAAGTACAAGCCCTTACCACGGGCATCTTCCTAACGAGCCAATAAGGCCAACAAGCCAGGGTTAATCTACTCTCTTCAAAGACGGCCACGAACCGTAACACGCGTCGATTCTCCATCCTACGGACCTGAAAATTGTTAACCATGACGAGTTGAGATAAACATAGCAAGTTAAAGTCCTAAGCCCCGGTTAGGAACTTCGCTCGCCTCAGGAGTTTAACATACAACCTAATCCATCAAATCAAGCAACACCACCTTAGAGAAAATGACAGCAGAAGACAGTTTAATAAACAGGTGCAATCACAAGCGACCTTACCTGGCCTTGGCACACGCAACCTGCAGAACTGTCATTTAAATCATCATGACATCAAGAGCATGTGAATAATCAGAGCATCTCACACAACTTTCTCATGCCTCATATCTACACATGCTCCAATTATTACGCCCCCTCCTGGGCCAACGGCACAACCTTATGGTTGGCGGTTCCTGGCTAAACCAGTTTCGTCCTCTTTACCTCGAGGCACGGCGACGTTAAGGGCTCACTCGCAAGACGGCATTCTCGAAGGAGCATAGGACTCACCCACTACCGCAGCCCCGCAACTTACAGAGGCCCGGGATGCGCCCACTACCGCAGTCCCACAAAGTTAACCCCTCCCTGTTAGGCATCCGATCGAAGTTAGGCGACCCACTGGCCACGGCACAACCCCATAAGGATTGGCGGTCTTTCGGCAACGCCGGGTTCCTTCTCTTAATGTGATCATGCAACACATCATCAGGCAATCCATTTATATCTTTGCTCTATCATGAATGCAATTTCGCTCATGCTCATACGACATGCCATTTCAGATAACCCATGCAATATGTCATGTGGTATCACTCGACAATTCCAAAATTCAAAATTCAACCAATCAACAATCACGTACATTCCCTCATTCTCAGGAATAACTCAATAAGTCAAATACTTTCACTTCCACTTGGTCTTCGATCATGCGTTTCATCATTATTCACACAAATAATTAACAATCGGCACTTCGGGAAAGCATAACAACCAATAACACATCAATTTGAAACCAAAATTTGTTTCTGTATGAGCAGTGCCGTGAACAATAATTGTGAACAGTAATCGTGAACAATGATTTGAATAGTAATCGTGAACAGTAATTATGAACAGTACTATGACAGCAGAAGACGGTTTAATAAACAGGTGCAATCACAGGTGACCTTACCTGGCCTTGGCAAACGCAACCTGCAGAACTGTCATTTAAATCATCATGACATCAAGAGCATGTGAATAATTAGAGCATCTCACACAACTTTCTCATGCCTCATATCTACACATGCTCCAATTATTATGCCCCCTCCTGGGCCAACGGCACAACCTTATGGTTGGCGGTTCCTGGCTAAACCAGTTTCGTCTTCTTTACCTCGAGGCACGGTGACGTTAAGGGCTCACTCGCAAGACGGCATTCTCGAAGGAGCAGAGGACTCGCCCACTACCGCAGCCCCGCAACTTACAGAGGCCCGGGACCCGCCCACTACCGCAGTCCCACAAAGTTAACCCCTCCCTGTCAGGCATCCGATCGAAGTTAGGCGACCCACTGGCCACGGCACAACCCCATAAGGATTGGCGGTCTTTCGGCAACGCCGGGTTCCTTCTCTTAATGTGATCATGCAACACATCATCAGGCAATCCATTTATATCTTTGCTCTGTCATGCATGCAATTTCGCTCATGCTCATGCGACATGCCATTTCAGATAACCCATGCAATATGTCATGCGGTATCACTCGACAATTCCAAAATTCAAAATTCAACCAATCAACAATCACGTACATTCCCTCATTCTCAGGAATAACTCAATAAGTCAAATACTTTCACTTCCACTCGGTCTTCGATCATGCGTTTCATCATTATTCACGCAAATAATTAACAATCGGCACTTCAGGAAAGCATAACAACCAATAACACATCAATTTGAAACCAAAATTTGTTTATGTATGAGCAGTGCCGTGAACAATAATTGTGAACAGTAATCATGAACAATGATTTGAATAGTAATCGTGAACAGTAATTATGAACAGTACTATGAACAGTAACTAATCCGAAATTAATAAAATAATATTAAACTTAACCATGCTTACTAAATTTAACCTAACTTGGGTTAATTAACTCAACCATGATTAATAATTAACCATAGTTACTTTAGAAACTAACCTTAGTTACTTTAATTAATTAACCTAGGTTACTTTAACACTAACCATGGTCAATTAACTAACCTTAGTCAGCCTTAATTAACTAGCTTAATTAACCAATCAACCTTAATTAAACACAAACACACAAATACACTAATTAACCCCTAAGTAAGATTAACCCCTAAACAAGGATTAGGAAATTAACTTACTTGGATCGGAAATCCGGCAACACTGGCGTGTAGAGGGGGATGAGGGCTATGAGGGGTAAGCTCAAGGATGACAACGGATGACAAACGGTGGCCGAAACGGGCTAAAACAGCCCCCGAATTACAGTTCACGCGGAAGAGAGCTATTGGGTGGAAACGGCCAAAACAAGCAGCTAACGGCGACCAGGGGTGGCCGGCAGTGTGTGGCTGGCTCCCTGACTTCCGTGGCTACACTTTGGGCAGCGGTGGCAGTTCCGGCGATGGCGGCAAGGCTAGATTCCAGCGGGAAAACAGAAAACACAGCAAGAAAAGGAAGAGAAAAGAGAGAGGAAAGGGGGTGGTGGTCCGGTGATGGTTGGGCGGCTCCTCGACGACGGCAAGGCAGCAAGGACAGCAGCCGATGGTGGCTGGTCTGGAGGAAACACAGCAGCACAGCTGCTGTTTTTGGAGGAAAACCAGAAAAGAACAAAAGAGAAAGAGAGAAAGAAGGAAACTTGGGAGAGTGGGGAGGAAGAAAAAGCAACGTGGGGAAGGGGCTGCTGAAATTGAGGAGAGAGAGAGAGAGAGAGAGAGAGAGAAAGCAAGAAGCCAAGCAAGAGACCAAGTCAAACTTCCTTTCATCAACTTACCCCAAAATATCCCATTTCCTTGACTTTCTTCCCTTTGTCCTCCAAGAATATATACATCTTCTAGAAAGGGCAATTTGGTAATTCCTCAAAATATAGTATTCTTTACTATATGTGTACACAGACCAAAAATTTATACGGGCTAGAAGAAAATCGGTTCGAGCTCAAATCGAAGGGAAACATCTAGACAAAGCTAACGGGCTCAAAGGCTTGAAGTTGGGCTTCCTTGGGCCCACTTTGCTAGCTTGGGTCCATGTGGCCGACTCCTCAAAGGTGCAAGGCCCATTGGGCCTCCAATCGGTCCAATTCCTCTTGGTTCCAATTTTTCGGCCCATTAAACCCTTTTTCTGAAAATTCTCGGCTTACCGAAATTCAGGATATTACAACTCTTCCCCTCTTAACAAAATTTCGTCCTCGAAATTTGCAGGACTTTATGCATCCTTAAACTGATGGGGGTATTGATGCCTCATTGCATCACGTTTTTCCCAAGTCATTCATTCAGCCTCATAATGCTGTCAAACACTTTCAATGTTGCCAAAACTTCCAATCCTACCCAAACTGTCTTTGGTTTCAAAAAAGCTGAGCACTTGTCCACTTTTGCAAAAAAGAAAGTTGCAAAATGTTGGTTTCCTTCTCTTTTTTTTTTCTATGCGGCTACTGTCGCTTCCGGGATTCGAACTCCCATTCTTGGACCAGCGACTTCATCCTCGTGATACCACTCAGCTAAAGACGCCGACGATGCCCAAACTTGCTTCCTTTATCCATTTAAGGCCAAAATCTTTATTCACTCCAAACTTCAAAAGGTTCGATATGTCTAGGGCTCAGCTTTCCTTTCTTAACCAATTAAGATGCCCCTATCATAGGCGACACCTTAAGGAAAATATGATTCCCTACTTGAAATTCCAAAGGCCTTAGTCCTTTACTCGTATCAACTTTTTAACGACTTTGTACTGTCCCCTAATATCTTCACAACATCCATTAACTGCAAAATCATCTCTGAACCAGTGATCGTCCTTTCTGACCTTATTCCAATAGACTGGAGTTCCACAAACTTGACCATATTTTTGCTATGCCATTCTGATAAAATCTTATCCCACAAGCACTCTCTTTTTGCACAGTGTATAGTTTAGTTCATTTCTGCCCCTTTTGACATCCTAGAAGCCTGTCGAGAGTCGCTCCTTGCTTAGGCACTCTGGCCCCGGCGACCACTCCCCACCCTCGTCAGATCAGTCGTTACGGGCATCTTCGAATTGCACCACTACTAGCAAAAGTCCATTTTAGACATGCAAAACTTCCTCCAGCTCGTCAACCTATGAGCTCATTTCCACGGGGTCACTTATCGACACTTGAATTCTGATTCACCGAATTTCCATCAAATCGCTGTCTGAATTCCACAAACCATCGATTGTTCTTTCAACATTCCTTTCACGTCCATTTAATAACCAAACCAAAATATCACCTCAATCACTTGAAAATTAGTGCAAACCAAATGTCATTTATTGCGGTTTTCAGGTACTTCTTCAAATCCTTACTAATACCTCAAGAAGAAAATCATCGATAATGCTACTTCACCATTTATCCACCTAACATCAAGGGATAATTAATTCTTAAACCACCGAAGACAAAAATCCATTCCTCAAATCCCTATCTTATTTATCTCTCGAAATAATCCACCTTGGGTAAATTCATATTTTAATCGAATCTAAGACTTCCGAGTACTAAATCATCTACTGTAAATCTTATCAAAGATTATCACCATTTAATAAATCATCACTTATGATCCAATACCTACAACTCCTCAAATCATCAAAATAGAACTTATCTGATTTCCATTAAATCCAATGACCTCAATTGTCGTGACGCATAAGCAACCAATCTTCCTTGTTGCCTTACCACGCAGTCAAAGCCCTTATACGACACCTCACTGTAAATCTCATAATCTCTGATACTAGACTAAATCCTCAAAACTGGTGCGGTAATCAGCTTATACTTAAGCTCTTAAAAATTATGCTCACACTTATTCGTCCATTCAAATTCTTATGTCCTTCATTAACTTTCGCATCAGAGGCGTAACTATCGTAGAGAACCTTTCTATAATCGTCTATAATAATTTGTCCAATTTAGAAAACTTCGAACATCTGTTACTATCATAAGTCTTGGTCAATTCATGATTGCCTTCATCTTGATGGATCCACAGAAATTCCTTTGTCCAAAATCACCCGACCAATGAAAGAATGCGAGTAAATCCAAACTCACACGTATTAAACTTGGCATACTGTTTATGCTCTTGATGGTCAATAGCACCACCCTCAAGTGTTGTTCGTGTTCCTCTAAATTCCTCAAATATTCCAATATATCATCCATGAGCATGATTCTGAATTTCCAAATATGCCTTAATCACTCAATCCATCAAATCCATAAAAACAACTGGTGTATTAGTTAATCCAAACAACAGTATGATAATCTCGTAGTGACCAAATTATACACAATATGTTGTCTTCGATTTATCCTCCTTTTTAATCCTCAACTACTGATAGCCCATCCTTGGGTCTATCTTGGAACATATCGAAACTCCTTGAAGTTGGTCAAACAAGTCGTCCATCCTTGGTAATGGATACTTGCTCCTGACTGTCCCTTGATTAAACTGTCGATAATCGATGCATAAGTGCAATAATCCATCATTGATTCTTCAACTAACCAATTAACCTTAATTGTCCAATAACCTTAGGAACCTTCATCCAATAAATGAGTTACTTCCAATGACTAATTTCAAAGGGATTGAGGGTCCTCCTTGATCCCAGTAAACTCGAAACTAACCCCACCTAATGGGTTAAACTAGATTACCTTCCAATAGCAATCCATTGTAACTCAATACTTAATAATCCTTTTCAACATTCACATCAAAATTGTACATTGCCGAAACAATCAAATCGATCAATTCCTCTTGATCGCCAATGACCATTGTATAATCTGAACATGCGGTAGGATGCCCTGCTATAACATCGCACGATCCTTTAACTAGGTCAACATGCTAAGAACAACTTCCAACGGTTTTGGTCTTAACCCTCAATGACTTAGCAAAGTATTTAATTATAAACAAATGCGTAGTTCCAAAAACAAATTAGCGCATATGTAGCATGATCACACTGAAAGTTGTACCAGTAGTCACAGCCTGCAAATCCTTTGCCTCCTTCCTGATAACTGCATACAATTAACCTTGTGACAAAGGGCGATTGAAGTTGCTCTGCAGAGTATTATCAGTCAATTGTCACACTTACGGCTGTTGAGGTTGCTTCTTTGATGGTTAATGAGACACTTTCTCGCGATGTGACCATGATAGTCGCACTCAAAAACACGTCCTTTCTTAACAAAACACGTTTCCCAAGCTGATAATTAACTCTATAAAATGAAAACCAATCTAGATGCAGCTACTCATTCTGCCACGTCCTTTTTAATTAGTCGGGCTCCCTTGTACCATCCATCATAGTCCTTTAGGTTTAGGGGCACCAACTGATCCTTGATTTCCATTTTCAAACCATCTCCAACCTTCTGACTCGGTCTACTAGATTCCCAATCATTCTCTGTACATGCTTCGAGAGCTCTACAAACTTAACCTCCTATTGCACAACTGACAAGCAATTCTGATGAAGTTGCAGGAATTCAGTTATCTTCTGCTCTCGTGTGCACTCAAAAAGTATAATCCGTTGAACGCTTCAACGAAGACACACCATTCGGGGACTGTTCCTTTAGCCAAAAGCCTTCCTTGGGTTACTTCCCACCACATGCTAACATTACCTTGCGATTAGTACTCTGCCAAGGCCATCTGATCTTCCTCTGAGCATTCTAGTAATGCGAACGCTTACTCCAATCCTTTGATCCAGAAGGTTGCAACCTCAGGGTTAATCATCCTAGCAGACTTGGACAACTCAAACTCCAAGAACGGTTCAACCAACTTAGCACTAGCCCATCTTTCAATTGCCCTTCCTCAAGAACTCTCGAATTAGGGTCGTTCGTCTAATATAATTATCACAGAAACCTTATTTCCATCTCCACAAGGAATTAGAAATCAAGAACGACCCACTTAAAGCCAGAGAATCAAATAAACAAACACAAGCACGGGGTGTTTTCCTAACTAACTATCCCAAAACCCATCGCACCTTATCACTCCATATATTGACCAGGCTCTGATACCAAAATTGATGGGGTTGTCACGCCCCGACCCTCGAGCACGTGGCAACCCCTATTCTCTCGCGGTCATTTAGATGCGACATCCCAGGACGTGTCACCGACCATTATTTTTATCTTGTAGTTATGCGCATGCAGAAGCGAATCACAAACCCCCAGTCAATTGCAAAAGCAGGGATAGCAGGAAAACCCAACAAGAACACATTCAAAAGTATTGCTTTATTTATCTACTGATTAACCCTAGGAAGTTTACAAGTACAAGCCCTTACCACGGGCATCTTCCTAACGAGCCAATGAGACCAACAAGCCAGGGTTAATCTACTCCCTTCAAAGACGACCACAAACCGTAACATGCGTCAATTCTCCATCCTACGGACCTGAAAATTGTTAACCATGACGAGTTGAGATAAACTCAGCAAGTTAAAGTCCTAAGCCCCGATTAGGAACTTCGCTCAACTCGGGAGTTTAGCATACAACCTAATCCATCAAATCAAGCAACACCACCTTAGAGAAAATGACAACAGAAGACAGTTTAATAAACAGCTGCAATCATAGGCAACCCTACTTGGCCTTGGCACACGCAACCTGCAGAACTGTCATTTAAATCATCACGACATCAAGAGCATGCGAATAATCAGAGCATCTCACACAACTTTCTCATGCCTCATATCTACACATGCTCCGATTATTACGCCCCCTCTTGGGCCAACGGCACAACCTTATGGTTGGCGGTTCCTGGCTAAACTAGCTTTGTCCTCTTTACCTCGAGGCACGGCAACGTCAAGGGCTCACTCCCAAGACGGCATTCTCGAAGGAGCATAGGACCCGCCCACTACCGTAGTCCCACAAAGTTAACCCCTCCTGTCAGGCATCCGATTCAAGTCGGGTGACCCACTGGCCACGGCACAACCCCATAAGGATTGGCGGTCTTCTGCAACGTCAAGTTCCCTCTCTTAATGTGATCATGCAACACATTATCAGGCAATCTGTTTATATCTTTGCTCTATCGTGAATGCAATATCGCTCATACTCATGCGACATATCATTTCAGATAACCCATGCAATATGTCATGCTCGGGAATAACTCAATAAGTCAAATACTTTCACTTCCACTTGGTCTTCGATCACGCGTTTCATCATTATTCATGCATATAATTAACAATTGGCACTTCAGGAAAGCATAACAACCAAGAACACATCAATTTGAAACCAAATTTTGTTTTTGTATGAACAGTGCCGTGAATAGTAATCGTGAACAGTGATTTGAACAGTATTCGTGAACAGTAATGATGAACAATAATCATGATCAGTAACTAATCCAAAATTAGTAAAATAATATTAAACTTAACCATGCTTACTAAATTTAACCTAACTAGGGTTAATTAACTCAACCATGGTTAATAATTAACCATAGTTACTTTAGAAACTAACCCTAGTTACTTTAATTAATTAACCTAGGTTACTTTAACACTAACCATGGTCAATTAACTAACCTTAGTCAGCCTTAATTAACTAGCCTAATTAACCAATCAACCTTAATTAAACACAAACACACAAATACACTAATTAGCCCCTAAGCAAGATTAACCCCTAAACAAGGATTAGGAAATTAACTTACTTGGATTGGAAATCCAGCGACACCGGCGCGTAGAGGGGGACGAGGGGTACGAGGGGTAAGCTCGGGGACGACAACGGACGACAAACGGTGGCCAAAACGGGCCAAAACAGCCCCCGGATTACTGTTCACGAGGAAGAGAGCTATTGGGCGGAAACGGCTGAAACAAGCGGCTAACGGCAACCAGGGGTGGCTGGCAGTGTGTGGCTGGCTCCCTGACTTCTGTGGCTACACTTTGGATGGCGGTGGCAGCTCCGGCGACGGCGGCAAGGCTAGATTCCAGCGGGAAAACAGAAAACACAGCAAGAAAAGGAAGAAAAAGGAAGATAAAAGAGAGAGGAAAGGGGGTGGCAGTCCGGTGATGGTTGGGCAGCTCCTTGACGACAGCAAGGCAGCAAGGACAGCAGCCAATGGTGGCTGGTCTGGGGGAAATACAGCAGCACAGCTGCTGTTTTTGGAGGAAAACCAGAAAAGAACAAAAGAGAAAGAGAGAAAGAAGGAAACTTGGGAGAGTGGGGAGGAAGAAAAAGCAACATGGGGAAGGGGCTGCTGAAATTGAGGAGAGAGAGAGAGAGAGAGAGACAGAGAGAGACAGAGAGAGAGAGAGAGAGAGAAAGAAAGCAAGAAGCCAAGCAAGAGACCAAGTCAAACTTCCCTTCATCAACTTACCCCAAAATATCCCATTTCCTTGACTTTCTTCCCTTTGTCCTCCAAGAATAAATACATCTTCTAGAAAGGGCAATTTGGTAATTCCTCGAAGTATAGTATACCTTACTATATGCATACACGGACCAAAAATTTATACGGGCTAGAAGAAAATCGGTTCGAGCTCAAATCGAAGGGAAATGTCTAGAAAAAGCTAATGGGCTCAAAGGCATGAAGTTGGGCTTCCTTGGGCCCACTTTGCTAGCTTGGGTCCACGTGGCTGACTCCTGAAAGGCGCAAGGCCCATTGGGGCTCCAATCGGTCCAATTCCTCTTGGTTCCAATTTTTCGGCCCATTAAACCCTTTTTCTGAAAATTCTCGGCTTACTGAAATTCAGGATGTTACAAGGCGTTTGGCAACAAAATTGTAGAGAGCTTTGAGTTAGAAATAGCATTTCCAAAAGCCATTAGCCTAATGCAAGTCGTACCCGACATTGGCATTTATCATTTTCGGAATGTTGCTTTGAAGGGTTAATGTATTTTTTCCCCTTCAATTTGCTCTCCCTAATATTTTCACGGTCCAATTTTGCCCTCAAAATCACTGTTTATATTCTCCCTTGTTGAACCAAACGTTCCAAATCTAGTCGCCACTCTGATACCCCACTGATGGTCGTGCTCGACTCACCAATGGTCTTTGAGGCTGGTACCCATCTAGGTCTGTTGTCGCCTCACTTAAGATCGCATAACCCTCGACATCACCTTGCTGGGGCCACCCGAGGTCATGTGACCTCGGTGTTGCCTCCCCCTAGCATATGCCAATAGTAAGAATGGGTGCTTAGCAGCTTGTTTTACTTGCAATTATTCTAACGACCATTACCAGTGAGAGGGGAATTCTAAGCTTGAGGTACTTTGTCATTGGATTAAAAGAAGAATCATGCGGAAAGATGTGCATAATTGTCTTGGTAACCACTGTCTAGATCTTAATTGTTAATTTTTTAAGGAGGAAAAATGAATATAAATTTAAATATTAAGGATATGTGTTCATCAAAATCTAAATAGTAGATTTGTGAAGTAATTAAATAATGTCATATGTCCTCTTCACATTTTTTTTTATATAGAGATGAGATAAAGATATTTTGGTCATCTGAAAATTTGTTATATATAGTAGAGATGGTTATGGATAGATAACAACAGAATAAGAAAACTTAGCAACTTTTGGAAAAAACAAAAAACCGCACCTTTTCTCAATTTTTTCTGATTAAACATAGATAATTGGAAAACATGGCACGATAGTAAGAAACATTTTAGTTGATTTAAATCGTCATTTGTCATATAGAATGCAAACTACTAGAAGGACCTAATTATATTATTCAAAATCACAGTGGTAAAAAGGCTCAATTACTAGTTTTGTTTGATTTCGAGACCTCTAGATATAATTCATGGGCACCATGACCTAATTTTGGTATCGAAAA
The DNA here is from genome assembly GCA_014858505.1 of Corymbia citriodora subsp. variegata. Lineage (NCBI taxonomy): Eukaryota > Viridiplantae > Streptophyta > Magnoliopsida > Myrtales > Myrtaceae > Corymbia > Corymbia citriodora. The sequence continues at coordinate 30,408,749 of CM026411.1, forward strand.
GTTTGACCGGCAATAATCTCCTCAGTTGACATCCAATCAACTCGATTGTCATTGTGTTGGAACGCTTGAAATCTCTTGTTTAATTTGAATGCATTTGAGTCGCATATTTCGAAAATACAATAATGAAACGAGCACGGTTTTGCTATATGGGCATTTACATAGCCAAAATAAAACAAAATTTCTGCTAATATAGAAAATAATTTATTAAATTTCGTGTCAATATATTATGTAGGATACAAAATACATAACGCGATCCACAAATATAACTCAAGCACCACGGCGGTAAAAAGAGAGTTACGGAAAATTCAAAATGAAAAGTGGCAATTTTATAATGGATTTCAGCCAAAATCATCTCCTTTCGATCAGCTTCAATGACCACATGGATGCAGTAGAGAAGATGCCCGAAGGATGCTTGAGCCAAGTAAAAGTATCCCTCATGGGGTTTAGTAAAGGAAGCAGAACCTGCCATAAAAGTATGTCATGTGACACAGTCTGACCATCCTGTGAGAAAAGGTTTGCTACCTTAGCATTCCTAAGTAGAGTTGATTGGTAAATATAGGCATCATTGAAGATCAAATTTAAAGGGCCTATGTTAAGCCATGGATCAAACCATAACGAAGGAGTCTGTCCATCACCAATCCTCCATTTGAAGAAGCTATGATTTTCCCCCGCAACACAAGTAATTTCCTCTAGGCCCACAAGCACAAAGTCGAGGGGGAGGTAGTCTAGAAATTCTTACCTTTGAGGTGGATGGCATGTATTCACTTGCACCATAGGGATTTGTTGTCAGAGAAGAGGATCCAAATATGTTTAATCATGGCAGTTTTGTTGCTATCTCGAATTCTCCTAATTCCAAGTCCCCCTTCTTGTTTTGGGAGACAGACATCATCCTAGGAAACTTTTGCCCCCCCAGGTCTAAGGCTAGGTCCTTTCCATAGAAATTGCTGACAGATTTGTTCTATTTTATCAACAACAGATGATGAGAGCCAAAAGATAGACGCCCAGTAAACTTGTATAGCATACAACACCGATTTGATAAGTTGTAGTCTACCTGCAATGGATAAAAACCAATGGGTCTAGGATTGAACTCTAGAGGTGAGTAGGCATACCAAGGAATTACAGTCCGCTTTGGTTAACCGAGATGTGATGATTAGAATGCCAAGATAGTGAACCGGAAGGGATCCCCTCCTAAAGTTCAGGATTTGTAAGCTGACTTTGAGTAGCCTCTGATCCACCCGAGAGGAACACCTCACTCTTGCTATTATTTGGGAGTCGGCCACTCCATTGGGAGAAGGTGTTTATTCCTTCCTTCATACAGGATATTGAGGCCAAATTGCCTTTGCTAAAAATGAAAACATCATCGGTAAAAAATAGATGTGAAAGATGAGGATTCTTACATCTCCAATAAAATCGATACTCAGGTTGGCTTGCTTGAGACTCCAGGATACTTGTCAGCACTTCCATTGCTAGGGTAAATAAATAGGGAGACACCGGATCACCTTGTCTAAGGCCACGACCACTATTGAAGAAACCATGAAGTTCTCCATTCAATGAGAGAAAATTTTGGGGTGCGGACACATACCATAATAAGATGTATGAAACGTGGTGGGAACCCAAAAGTTATCATAGTTTCCTCCAGAAAATCCTAGTCAAAAGTGTCATAAGCTTTCCTGAAGTCAACCTTGATAGCACACTTGGGAGAATAAGTGTCCAAGTGGAAGCCGCTGAATAATTCTTGGGCCAACAAGATATTGTCTGAAATGTACCTGCCTTTGACGAAAGCCGTTTGAACCGGGCATATAATAGAGGGGAGTACTGCAGAGATTCTGTTGGACAAGATCTTGGTGATGCATTTATAAATAGTATTGCAACACGCAATAGGCCGAAAATCATTTACCGAAGATGCATTTGGTACTTTTGGAACCAGCGTAAGGATAGTACAATTTGACTCTCGTAGTAGACGCCTCTAATTGAAAAAATCTAGGATAGCCTCAATTACTAATGGTCCAATCGTCTCCCAGTTTTTCTTAAAGAAATTTGAATTATACCCATCAGGACCCAGGGCTTTGTTCTTGGCTAGAGAGAACATTACAGCCATAATATCCGAAGGAAAAATAGGCTCAGAGAGGAATCTAACCCGATCATCAATAAGGGTGTGCTTTAGAACTTCCTTGATCTCACTGGAAGAGGCTCGTACAGGCGTGTTCACCGAACTCAGAAGATCTTGAAAGTAAGATACAAAAACCCGCTGAACTTCTTCAGTATTAGTAACCATATTTCCCTCACTATCTTGGACTAAGAGGATTTGATTGCGTAAGTGATGGTGTTTGACTGAGTTATGAAAGAAACTAGTGTTCTAGTCACCCTCCTTTAGCCATCGAATCCTAGATTTCTATTTGAAAAAGGATTCATCGAGGGAGCGAAGTTTGTAAAAGTCACGAGTTTGGGCCGATTCGATCTCCGCTAGAGATACATTTTGCGGATCTCGAAAGAGTGCTTTTTGGCTATCAAAGACAACCCGCTTGGCAGTTGCAACTTGCAAGGAAATGTCAGCATACACTTCTTTATTTAGGTGCTTTAACCTGTTTTTCAGCAGTTTAAACCTAGTGTATAACTTGTACATAGGAGTACTTGGAATAGGGGTATCCCACACTTGGGAGACCATGGCATTGAAATCCGGATGAGTCATCCAAAAGTTTAAAAATTTAAATGGCCTTTTTTGTGGGTGAGAGGCCAAAACTCTAACCAACATTTGGGGAGTGATCCAAGATACTCGAGGGTAGAGAGGCGGCTTCTGAATACGAGTAGTCCATACTCCATTTGCTATTGACTAGTACTCGGTCAATTTTCCTTTGCTTGCAGTGAACTCCCAAAGAGGTAGACCATGTGAATCACATCCTAACATACCGGAGATCATCTAGGTCAGCTTGGCAAATGCATTCACTAAACTCATCAAAAGAGGGAAGCCAAGTCTCCCGGCTCCCTAGGCGATCTGAAGAGTCCCGTATTGCGTTGAAATCACCCGCCACTAACCAAGGGTCATTCAAGAGAGTGGAGCTCAATCGGATAATATCACTCCATAGAGGCCTTCGAGCAACAAAAGTGTGTTCACCATACACTGCCGTAAGATACAAGGTAAGTCCAGCGTGCAAAACCTTTAATGTGCCATGAATGGCTTGGCTTGACACATAACAGCTTCTAAACTCGACCAGGACTAGGTTCCAACCAACCCAAATACGGCCCCTTACTGAATGTTCATAATTTCCAATCCATTGCCATCTCGAGCATAAGCTAGATGAAATGGATTCAAAAAGGTGGGGTGATACCTTGGTCTCCAACAAGCCAAAATAGCAAATTTTATTCTCACGCACAAAATGCCTAACTTCAGATTGCCTCACCATGTCTACAAGACCCCGAATATTCCAAAAAGCTATGTTCATTCAAAAAACAAAGATAAAGAGGCCTACTTATGCTTCCCATATCGCTGTTTACTGGCTGGCGGCTTCTGGGGAGACTTGTGTTTGGCCACGGGGCACTTTCCAGAATCATGAGGTTGGATATCCCACTGAGTGGAAGGGGGTTCACCATTCTCTTCAAGAGAGAGGACCACTTGAAAAACCGAAGAGGGGCCAGCCATATGGGGCGCCTTGACAGCGACCAAAGTGCCTGCCTCCTCTTGTGTTTCATCCTCAGGAGAGCTAGTAGATCCAGCTTCATCATCCAAATCATCCGCTGATGAGAACGAGTCCTAAGGGCCTTCCGGTTCTTCCTGGACCTTACTGGTCAGTTTCTGAATAGCCAAGTCAAAAGAGGTAAGATTCTTTTTTTTCCTTTTGTCTGCAGGAGGAGATTTTCCGGAACCGCCATCTTGCTTCCGTTCCACCGCCACTGATTTCTGGTGGGCTGCACGCTTGCCAAGCTGGACCTGCCACTGATCTGGGACCCTAGTGTGACGTCCTGAAATTCGAGCCCTCTGAGGGAGGAATGAACGTTAATTTCGCCAGTGCATTGTTGGTTGATCTTACTCAGAACTGATTACTCCTAAGATACTGACCTTGAGGGGAAAGGCTAATGAGGACAGAACTCGTGCGACTAAAGAACTTGACCTAGGAAAACGACTCGACCATGAGACTTGCATAAGGATGATCCTATAGTCATAGAGGCCGATTTCAGGGACGACTAGAAGTCGATTCGTGGACAGAAATAATGGGATGACGGGTGATTTCGTCTACTATTATCGAACTCACGAACGACCCTATGCCGATCCTTGATAATCGTGTACTTTGAAATAAGAATCAATCCTTCACAATTTCATGTAGTCAAGGACATCCATGTGTCGAGAAGTCTTGAACGTGGTTTGGCATGAGTCGGTTATGTGTGAATCCTCGAAGCCGCCTGTCAGTCTGAATTATACCAAAATGACATTTGGGCAAAATTCACAAGGCATGAGAATCCAAGATTGGATTTTGAATTTTCAGGAACGTCCGGGATGGACTTTTGGATGATGCTTCCTTGATGGTCAATAGTGTTGGTTGAGCCAAGTTTTTGGGAAAAGGATTTTCGGACCGAGGAAATGAGCCTACAAGGGCGTGGGCCGAGCAAGAGTAGTGTGGGCCACATGCCCAAGGTGGGATGGCCACCGTGGAAGACCAAGGCAAACAAATGAGCCCGTTGGACCAAATCGAGCAATTACCCTTCTGAGCCCATTGTCTAAACCTGAGCTGATTTGAGCCCAATAAATTCCGGAGCCCATTCCTATTTATTTTCCGGCTCGTTTCCTAGGCCCGCCTTCACTTTCAGCCCAAGGGCACATTGGGAAATGTGCAAGGTGGAAATGACCAAAATACCCTTGGATATTTTGAAGAAAAGTCAAAGGAAGAGAGAGAAGATGATGTCACTTGCTTGGGGGAGTGTATAAGGCATTTAATGGCAATGAAGGGGTCTTCTAGAAGCCCTCACTTCACTCTCTCTCTCCCCTTTTCAGCCCAAAAAATCGCAGCTCTCTCCCCCCCTTGCTTCTCCTTGCATTTCTGCAGTTTTTGTTTTGGACCTCTCACCGAAATTGGAGTTGTTCGATGCCTTCCCGGTGGAATCTCGAGCCAAGCCACCTATCAATCTGATCAGCACAGAAAATTCGTACCATCCATCTCAGCCGATCTCCGGAGCCAGTAGCCGACCATCCCGTACGGCGGCCTGAAGTCGGCGGTCCTCCGTCCGTCACTGTGCAGTGCCTCTTGTGCAGCTTCGGTTTTTCTTCCGTTTTTCTCCATTTTTGGCCTACCCAATGGCCACACCAGCCACACACAACTCCCCCTCAACCCCCCTGGAGCCTCCAATCACCGGCCACCAGCTCACCGGAGCTCCGGCCAGCTTGTTTTATCTCCGACCAGCAGCCTCCTCCCACTGCAGTGCTGTCCTTTGGAGTTTGGGGTTTGAGCAGAGGTTGCTGCTGTGATTTCTGGCCCGAGACCGCCTTGGAGTGTCGTGGGAGAAGTCCCTGGGTGTCGGGTTCGTCGCCGCCGCGCGCCCGTGTCGTTGGCCCGCTTAACGGGTGAGTTTAGGTCCTAAACCTTATTTAGTGCCTAAACTTACTTAGGGTTGGGTTAATTAGTGCTAAGGGATGATTAAGATGTTTAATTAAGTGCATTAGCCCTAAGATAGGTGGTTAGATTAAGGGTTAAGATTAGATTAGCTTAATCTTGTTTAATTATGCTTAATTGTGTGTTATGTGCTAATTAAGCATGCTTTGCTTGATTAAATTGATTAATTGTTTAATTTAATTTCTGCCTTTATTGATTAAATTATGTGATTTATGAATTAAATGATTTACTTATTAAATTCGGAAATTTCATTGTTCATGTGCACTATTCACGATTACTGTTCGAGTGCACTATTCACGGCACTATTCATCCGTAAGTGAAATTGTGCATAATTTCATGTGCCTTGATCATATGAAGTGAATTGAATGTGGTATTGCATAAGCATCCGCTTGAATTGTGTGATTTTCACAAAAGAAAGAAAATGGTTTGTCCGAGGGACACTAGAAATGAACTGCCTTTATGAGAAAGAAAGTGATTTGTCCGAGGGACACTGGAAATGGACTGCTTTTGTGAGAAATGATTTGAGGTTTCATATGCAAGCATGTGTGCATTGTCTAATGCTCAAAGATAATAAGTGGGTTGTGATTGTATGCTTGCGTGATCACTAAGTTGAAATCGCCGTCTCGAGAGAGTATCTCTTGACGTTATGTGGGCATGCGGTCTCGGGAGAGTATCCCTTGACATCCTTTGGGTATGCAGTCTCGGGAGAGTATCCCTTGACGTTCGTTGGGCATGCGGTCTCGGGAGAGTATCCCTTGACGTCTTTTGGGCACAGAAGGGCATGGTTGCGCCTCTGCGGAGGAAGGGTGCCGTAGCACCATTGCGCCTCGGTTGTGGCCTTGTGGGGCAGTAATAATTGAAATACGTGTGGATGCAAGAGTGCATGAGAAAACGTGGCATCATTGGTTCCGATTATGCATGAGATGATCACATCATTTATGGCACGCACGCATGAATTGATAACGTGCAGGATGTGACAATGCCTAGGTGAGATCGCTTGTGACATGACTCGCATGTGATTGATAAACCGCATCATCTAATGGCCATGTGCATTGCGTGTATTGTGCTGACTTATAACGTGCAGGGTATGGCATACCGAGTAAGGTTGCATGCGAACTGACTTTTGATTGTTGGTTGACCCTGCTTGATGTTTTATTGTTGATTGCTAGTTGTTTGTGGTTGGGTTGAGCGAGGGGTGGTTCTGAAAAGATACCCCAAGTTGAGTTGGTGTACTAACCGAGGCTTAGGGGAAGAACTCGCTGAGATTTTATCTCAACCCGTCGTGATTAACCATTTTCAGGCCTCTAGAATGGCGCACCCGCAGTGGAGAATCCTGCCCCTGCTTCTCCAGTGATCGACCCGACGAAGTCGAGTCCGATGGGTTTGAGTGACTGTGGTGCTGAACCCAATGGTTCATTTTGTACAGCTGGATTAGCCTAGCCTAGTTCCTTTTAGGTTTGGCTTAGAGGATGGATCGGCCCCTGTTGTCGGGCTTGTAAATCGGAAAAAAATCCTCCGTTGATTAATCTAGTAAATTGTATAAATAAGTAGTGATGGTTGTTCTTGTTGTTCATCCCTCTATCCTTGATTGATTGCTTGATTGTTTGTTGGACTGGGGATGGTTCGTCTTCCGCTTGTGCATAATGAAAGATTAAAATGAATGGTCATCGACGAGTCCTGGGACGTCGCTTTCATCAACCAAGAGAAGGGGTTGTCGCAAGCTCGAGAGTTGGGGCGTGACACTCAGTGTGCTACTGAGGGTTTTCCTAATTTCCGGTACTTCCTGGACCTATTCTTGCTGGCTCTACTGGAAGAGGAGTGGCTGAAGACAAGCGTGCTGCTGATCTGGAAGCTCTAGAGTTGCTAAACAGGGGAACAGAAGGTGGATTTGCTGCAAGACAGAAGTCTGAAGCTGCTGGACGTGGAGTTGGGATAGCTACTTATCTTAACATAGTAGCTATTGCTGGTGGAGACGCTTATGGAGGGGCTGCTACTAGAGACACACCCGAGTTGCTGAGGGTCGGGGGAATAGGTGGGGGAGCTGCTGTCATATTTTCCAGCGGGCTGGAATTAACCGGCACTTCAAGTGGGCTGGGAAAAGGACCAACAATTTGCTCGAGGTGGCCTGAAGAGACCTCAGGGGGATTGCATCGATGGCCAAACGTACCACATAACATACAGCTAATCGGCCTCCATTCATACTCAACTGACACCCTCCTAGTTGCTCCTTTCAACTGCACCAAGACTTCATCCTATCTACTATCTGAGGCAGATAATGCTGAGAAAACTCTTAGTTTTGATGCTAACAAAATATTTTATGAATGATATTTATATCAATCTCTTGAAGGAAAATGACACAGAATAACATAGGCTTTAAAATCTGCTGGTAGCAGAAGATAAAGCATGGGATGTCTTAGAGTCTATCATTACCAGACGGAAAGACTCAACCAGACTGAGATTTAAGTCTGACCGTACCAGACTGAGATTTAAGTCTGACCGTACCAGACTGAGATTTAAGTCTGACTGTACCAGACCGAGATTTTAAGTCTGAACGAACCAGACTGAAAATCTAGACAGACTCAAAACTTAAGACCGTCAAACTTAAGATGAACCTACAAGATAAGATCACCAACGGTAGAGTATTTCACTTACCTTATATATGTTGATTTTGTTATACTAATCTGATTGACAGGATCAATTAGTGGGCAACTTCCAAAGAAGAATAGAGCACTTATAGAAGCCCAGATTTTGATTATATGGGCGAACAGAATCTAAGGGGATCTGATCTACCCTCAACGGTAAAAAAGACTTGCCTTATAAAGTCTGTCCAAGGAAGGGAAGACTAAACTCTCAAGGAAAGAGCCAACAGTCGAGTGTGGCTTGGAGAGTATTTAAGGATAGGTTGAGACTTAGGGGTAGATGAGATGAACATTATTCCAAAGCTGATTCCGTTCTTCAATTTTTGTTCACAGTGCGTATTTGAGTGATCCCAGTGTATTACAAAAGAGAGTGACTTAGTGAGACAGATCATCACCAAGTAAAAACACTCGAGAGTGTGTAATCACCGTTGATCATATAGTGAAATACAGCCGATTAGCTGGTCGCCCGAAGAGTGGACGTAGGCTTGTCTAAAGCCGAACCACTATAAACAGTATTTGCAATCTTCTCTAACCCTCTCTACTTGATTCTAGTTTGTTGATTGTGAAAGATATATATATTTGCGTGAATAATCTCTCTACACCTATTCACCCCCCCTCTAGGTGTTTATACTAGTAATATCAGATAATTCAAAACAGACACGCGCATATGATAGCATCTTCAGCTGCTCTGTATTTTGGTCTACATAGAGGGGATTGCCAATCACACTTGCTATGCCACTAATGCCACGAGAGGACCACAATGCAAATGGGATATTTCTCAACCTGGAACTTTGGAATGGCTACCTTTCTTCAACTCTAGGAGCGGGTGCCATTGCTGAAGGATCAATGGCACTCGAGCAACAGTGATAGGACCACTATCAAGTAGTTTCCTTCTAAAGTCAGCATTAGGGATTCTAAAGAAGAAGAATCCTTGATCATCGGCTTTAACATCAATCAATTTAGGGCCCCAAGCATTTTTTAGTGTGGCTTCCACCAATTTAAAAGGCAACTTCTTGCCTATAAGATATCCCACCATGCATTCAAACCACATAGGGTCCGCGGCATCAACAATATCATCATCAAAATCAGCAACCAAGTCCTTCTCAACACGAATTGGAGCAAAATAACTCAAGGTATAACCTTTCAACACAATCTGAGCTACATTGGCCCACGTTTGAGGAGATGCAGCATGTATTCCAGACTGTATAGAAGCCTCATGGGCTTGAGAAAACCTTCCATGTGCAGCAGTAGGAGTTGCCGGTCGGGACCGATTGCCGCAGGGGCCCCTACGCTGTTCGGTCCCGACTGGCCACGAGAAGCAGGGCAGTAAGGAGGAGGCCTACTACAGCTCCTTCGGCGGCTGCTTTCTGCCTCAATGGGTGGTCGATTTAGAGACAAGGGGTTCTCCATCAACAATCAGCAGCTCGACAACAATAAGCCAGCAAGCAGGAAGGCATTTGCATAAACAAGCCCTAAACTCAGATTTGTCCAATAGAGTGATCTAGGCATACCTGGAGTGAATGGTTTGAAGGGGACGAAGACCAGCTGGGGAGGAGTAGTTCCTCTGAGTTTGGCCGCAAATGAGCCCCTGAGCCAGCTGGAACAAGCACTGGAGTCGCCGTGCGAGCAGAGCCGCGGGGGTAGGGGATTTGG
>CM026411.1:30422569-30437193 GCA_014858505.1 Corymbia citriodora subsp. variegata
ACAGTGTAAAGTCGAAAGCCCCGTGGCTCATGGCTCATGTGTGCGAGGGGGCGAACTTACCAAGCAAAGTCGCCGGGAACTCAAGCCTGGACAGGATGGATACTCGTGTCGAGCTCGGATCATGAATACCATATCTTCAATCCGCTTTCACGCGTCATCATCGAACTCCCCACCTTGGAGAAGCGTTGCCACAAGCCACCAGTGTGGAACTCGACGGGCTGGTGCGGCTCCTGAGCGGCCGCCCAAGGATCAACAGGATTGCATTGTCCTCGAGCCCTTCTTTGTCCAGGAGCTACGCGGTCATGATCACTATGAATTTTGGACTAGGATGCCTTGCCTTCCACAGATCAGGAGAAGATGCGTGGAGTTTGACGCCGCGTCTTGCCTTCTCGGATTCAAGCCGAGCCACGTCTAATTCACAGATTATGCAAATGACAAGAAGGACAAGAAAACAGACATCCTCCGATCCAACTAGTCGTGACTATCGGAGCCAACGGTTCCAATTTGATTTCTGATTTTTTTCCCTCCTCCTCTGTATAAAGATTCTGACGTCAAGCCCAGGTCTAGCAGTGAATGTAGGTTGATTTTCAGGACGGTTTGCAGGAAACAGCAGCTACTTTTCACTTGCAATTGTTCTAACAACTACCATCAGCGAGAGGGGAATTCTACGATATACTAGGTTTCGGGTACATTAATCATTGGATCAAAAGAAGAATCATGCGAAAATTTGGAGTGCTTCGGGTATGGAAAGTGTATATTGAATATCTTGCATAAATAATCTTTAAGATTGATGTTCAATCAATTTTTTCAAAATAATAATATCACGCCCTAACTCTTGAGCTCGCAACACCTGTTCTCTTGGTCGATAGAAAGCGACGTCCCAGGACTCGTCAATGACCATTCATTTTAATCTTCGTTATGCGCAAGCGGAAGACGAATCATCCCCAGTCCAACAATCAATCAATTAATCAATCAGGGATAGAGGGATGAATAGTAAGAACAACCATTACTATTCATTTATATAGTTTACTAGATTAATCAACGGATGATTGTTTTCGGATTTACAAGCCCGACAACAGGGGCCGATCCATCCTCTAAGCCAAACTAAAAAGGAACTAAGCTAAGCTAATTCAGTTGTATAAAATGAACCTCAGGTTTAACACCACGGTCACTCAGACCCATCAGACTCGACTTTGTCAGGTCGATCACTGGAAAAGCGGGGGCAGGATTCTCCACTGTGGGTGCGCCATTCTAGGGGCCTGAAAATGGTTAACCACAATAGGTTGAGATAAAATCTCAGCGAGTTCTTCCCCTAAGCCCCAGTTAGTACACCAACTCAATCCGGGGTATCTCTCCAGAATCACCCCTCACTCAACCCAATCACAAACAACCAGCAATCAGCAATTAAACCAAAGACAAGGTCAACCAACAATCAAAAGTCGGTTCGCATGCAACCTTACCCCGTATGCCATACCCTGCACGTTAAACCTCATTCAATGCAAGCAATGCAACCAACAATCGAATAATCGGTTCGCATGCAATCTTACCCGGTATGCCATACCCTGCACATTATAAGTCAGCACAATACACGCAATACACATGGCCCTTAGATGATGCAGTTCATCAATCACATGCGAGTCGCGTCACAAATGATCTTACCTGGCCATTGCCACACCGTGCACGTTATCAATTCGTGCATGTGTGCCATAAATGATGTGATCATCTCATGCATAATCGGAACCAATGATGCCATGTTTTCTCATGCACTCTTGCATCTACACGTTTTCCGATTATTATTGCCCCATAGAGCCACAATCGAGGCGCAACGGCACTATGGCACCCTTCCTCCGCAGAGGCGCAACAGTGCCCTTCTGTGCCCAAAAGACGTCAAGGGATACTCTCCCGAGACCGCATGCCTAGCGAACATCAAGGGATACTCTCCCAAGACCGCATGCCCAATGAACGTCAAGGGATACTCTCCCGAAACCGCATGCCCAACGAATGTTAAGGGATACTCTCCTGAGACTGTATGCCCAAAGGATGTCAAGGGATACTCTCCCGCGACCGCATGCCCACATAACGTCAAGAGATACTCTCCCGAGACGGTGGTTTCAACTTAGTGATCACATAAGCATACAATCACAACCCACTTATTATCTTTGAGTATTAGCCAATGCACACATGTTTGCATATGAAACCTCAAATCATTTCTCGCAAAAGCGATCCATTTTCGATGTCCCTCGGACAAACCATTTTCTCCACCTTTCTCATAAAAGCAGTCCATTTCCAGTGTCCCTCGGATAAATCACTTTCTTTCCCATAAAGGCGGTCCATTTCTAGTGTCCCTCGGACAAACCATTTTCTTTCTTTTGTGAAAATCACACAATTCAAGCGGATACTTATGCAATACCACATTCAATTCACTTCATATGATCAAGGCACATGAAATTATGCATAATTTCACTTCCGGATGAACAGTGCCGTGAATAGTACCGTGAACAGTTTACATGAACAGTAATCATGAACAGTTCACATGAACAGTGAAATTTCCAAATTTAATAATTAAATCATTTAATTCATAAATCACATAATTTAATCAATAAATACAGAAATTAAATAAATCAATTAATTAAAACAATTAATCAATATAGTCAAGCAAAGCATGCTTAATTAGCATATAACACACAATTAAGCATAATTAAACAAGATTAAGCTAATCTAATCTTAACCCTTAATCTAACCACCTATCTTAGGGCTAATGCACTTAATTAAATTTCTTAATCAACTCTTAGCGCTAATTAACCCAACCCTAAGTAAGTTTTAGGCACTAAATAGGGTTTAGGAGTTAAACTCACCCGTTAAGCGGGCTGGCAACCCGAACGCGGCGGCGGCAACTAACCCGACACTAGGGCACCTCCACCACAGCGATCAGCAACAAACTCTGGTTCCCTCAGCAACTTCTGAAAAACTGACTGCACGGGAGGAAAACCGGGCTGATCGGAGCAAAATTGCTTGGCCGGAGCTCCGGCGAGCTGGTGGCTGGTGACAAGAGGCTCCAGGGGGTCGAGGGGGAGTTGTGGGTGGTTGGTGTGGGCAGTGGTTAGGTCGAAAGTGGAGGAAAACAGGTCAAAAGGTGGAACACAGCAGAACTGGTCGCTACAGTGACAGTCCGGCGAGCAGCCGGCTTCCGGCCGTCGTACGGATCGGACGGAGGCCCCGTTCGACCAACGGCCAATGCCATCCGTACAGATTCTCTCTCCTGAGCGTAACGGAGGGTGGCACGGCCCGAGATTCCACCGGGAAGGCAATGAACAACTCAAAATTCGGTGAGAGGTTAGAAGCTGAAATTTGCAGGAAGAAATGAAACAAGGGGAGAGAGGGGCTGCGATTTTTGGAGAAGATGAAGGGGAGAGAGAGAGATGAGAGCTGGTCTTCAAGCCTCATTAATGCCATTAAATGGCTTGCTTCAACCCCCAACCAAATGACATCATCTTCTCTCTCTTCCTTTTGACTTTTCTTCAAAATATCCAAGGGCATTCTAGTCATTTCCACCTTGCACATTTCCCAATGTGCCCTTGGGCTGAATGTGAAAGGTGGGCTTAGGAAATGGGCTTGAAAATGAATAGGAATGGGCTCAGGAATTTGTTGGGCTCGAATCGGCTCAGGTTTAGATAATGGGCTAGGATGGGTGAGGGGTTGGTCGGGTCTAACGGCTTGCTTGTTGTCTCGGTCTTCCACGGTAGCTGTCCCACCTTGGGCATATGGCCCACACTATTCTTGCTCGGTCCACGTCCTCGTAGGCTCGTTTCCTCGGTCCGAAAATCCCTTTCCCAAAAACTCGGCTCAACCGACACTGTCGACTGTCAAGGAAGCAACGTCCAAAAGTCCATTCCGGACGTTCCCGAAAATTCGAAGTCTAATATTGGATTCTCATGCCTTGTTGATTTCACCCAAATGTTATTTTGGTATAATTCAGACTGACAGGCGACTTCAAGGATTCACGCGTAACTGACTCGTGTCAAACCATGTTCAAGACTTCTCGACACATGGACGTCCTTGACGACATGAAATTGCGAAGGATAGATTCTTATTTCAAAGTACACGATTATCAAGGATCAATATAGGGCCATTCGCGGGTTCAATAACAGTAGAAGGAATCACCCATCGTCCCATTATTTCTATCCGTGAATCGACTTCTATTCGTCCCTGAAATCGGCCTGCATGACTACAGGATCGTCCTTACGCAAGTCTCATGGTCGAGTCATTTTCCCAGATCAAGTTTTTTAGTCGCACGAGTTCTGTCCTCAGTAGCCTTTCCCCTCAAAGTCAGTATCTCGAAAATGATTGGGTATGAGCGAAATCAACCAATAATGCATTGAAGAAATTCACGTTTACTCATCCCTAAAAGGGCTCGAATTTCAAGACGTCACAATTCTTCCCCCCTTACAAAAATTTCGTCCTCGAAATTTGCAATCATAGACAAATCCTCAAAAAGATGGGCGTGCTGATGCTTCATCACTTCTTCGCTTTCCCATGTTGCTCCCTTTGTTCCGTGATGCTGCCAGATCACCTTAACCAAGGCAATAGTCTTGTTTCGGAGTACTTGCTCTTTACGGTCCTCTATCCATATCGGCCTCTCCACATGCGACACCCTATCGTCTAGGTTTAGTTCTTCAAAATTCAATACATGAGTTGGGTCTAGTTCATACTTTCTCAACATGGACACATGGAAAACATCATGTACTTAAGCAAGTTTCGATGCAATGCAAAACGTACGCTAAAGCCCCGATCATTTCCAAAATTTCAAAGGATTCAACGTACCTTGGACTTAACTTTCCTTTCTTGTCAAATCTGGAAGTACCCCTCATCGGCGATACTTTCAGAAACACATGATCGCTCACCCTAAACTCCAACGGTCTACGACGCTTATCTACACAACTCTTATGACGACTCTAAGCCATCTTTAGTCTGTCTCTAATAATCTAAACTACATTCAATAACTGCTAAACCAATTTTTGAACCAGTGATTCCCAATTCTTTGACCTCGTTCCATAGACTAGAGTTCCATAAACTTGACTATATCTCGGCTATACCATTCCGATAAAATCTTATCCCACAAGTACTCTCTTTTTGCACAGTGCGTAGATCAATTCATTTCTGCCATTTTCGACATCCTAGAAGCTTGCTAGGAGTCGCTCCTTGCTCAGGCACTCTGGCTTCGGCGACCACTCCCCGCCCTCGTCGGATTAGTCGTATGGGCATCTTCGAATTGCACCACTACTAGTCCCTTTTTGATATGCACCATCACATAGAGGTATTATCCGCTTTGGCCTGTCCCATACCAAGCCTCATGGTTTTAACCTCGTTCGAGCACGTCAAAGTGCAAAACTTTTTCTAGCTTGTCAATCCATGAGCTCGTTTCCATGGGGTCACTTATCGACACTTGAAATCTTATTCACTGAATTTCCATCGAACTGCTATCCGAATTCCACAAACCATCGATTTTTCTTTCAACATTCCTTTCACGTCCATTTAATAACCAAACTAAGAATTCGCCTCATCCACTTGAAAATTAGTGCAAATCAAATGTCATTTATTGCACTAAAAGCTTTCGAGTACTTTTTCAAATCCTTTCTAATTGATCGTTCGTTTGCGGATGGTACGCTGTACTATACTGTAGTTTCGCCCCCAAGGCCGACTACAAACTTTTCCAGAAAGTTGCCACAAACTTAGGATCATGGTCAGATGTGATCATCACTGGAACTCCATGTATGCACGCAATCTGATGTACATACAACTCTGCATACCTATCCAACATAAAATCTTTTCTTACCGCAACGAAGTGAGCTGCCTTCGTCAATCTGTCAACCATTACCCAAATCAAATCATTGCCTCGCTGACTCCTGGGCAATCCCATCACAAAATCCATCATAATGTGTTCCCACTTCCACTCAGGAATCTCAAGAGGTTGCAGTAGTCCACCAAGCTTACAATGCTAAGCCTTTACTTGTCGACACGTCAAACACTTAGCCACATGCTTCACGATGTCCAACTTCATACCGTTCCACCAGAAGTGTTGCTTCAAATTCTAATACATTTTCGTACTGCCAGGGTGAATGCTATAGTTACTACGATGAGCTTCCGACAAGACTGCTTCCTTAAGCTCTACATCTTTCGAAACGCACAATCGCCCTCGAAACCTCAATGTCCCATCCTCGGACACTTGAAAGTCTGCTTTCCTCTTTGCTTGATCCATTTGTAGGATCTTAAGAATTTTAGGATCTGTCGCTTGGACACTCTCTTTTTTTTTTTTTTTTTCTACTTTGCATCTCAGGTTCCACCCTGAGAGTGGCCATTAGACTAGTAAGTTGGCCTATCTCAATTTTAAAATCTGACTCCCTGACTCCCTCCAAAAGATCCATTCTAGTACCATCATTTGTGCAATCATTGACTTTCGACTGAGCGTATCTGTCACTTTGTTTGCTTTCCCCGGATGATACAAAATCTCGCAATCGTAGTCCTTAATGCAACCACCTTGCCATGTTGCATTAACACGCACCTTTTGGTCTATATCGGCAACAGAACAAAAATGGCTTTGATCATGCCACATAGGAACAAGAGGTCGGTGCTTACCAAAACGGATCTTTTGGCAAAGGTTGCATGTGTAAGATATCCCTTATTGTTATTTTCATTTTATTAATAATATCATTTTTTTTCTGGCATAGTGAGGGAATACAACATGATCAATTCTCAAATCATCTTTTGTTTGTTATATCGTCTATTTGCCCTGCAAAATGGAAGCTACTTGGAGGACCTAATCATCTTTCCAAATCACAGTTCAATAATTTCCAAAGACTACAACTTTAAAATAATCCGAAGTTAGTCATTGCACATGTGGTTTGCTCCCCTCCCTCCCAAAATTAAAAAATAGAGTTAATACCACAAAAAATCCTAAATTGGTACTCTCATGATAAATTTACCTAAAGATAATTTTTCGACTATCAAAAACCTTAAATTTGTACGCTTATAACAAAATTACTTCAAACTAATATTTTGACCACAAAAAACCCCAAATTGATACATTTATGACAAATATATTCTCTATATCAAATGGGATTAATACAACAAAAAATCAAAAGCTGGTATTATTGTGACAAATAAATAATAAAATCACAAACTAATATACTAGTCAAGTGTCTTATATCTTCTAACTGAGCAATTTGATAGTACAATTTGATGCAAACTAACAATTGGTAAATATATCATAAATGGACAAGTTTGAGGTAAATTTGTCAAGGTATACCTATTTGGGGCTTTTGGTGTATTTATTATAGATTTACCAGGTTGAGATTTTTTATAGTATTAACCCAAAAAAATACACCGGCAATAATATATGAAAATACCATCAGCTATCCAATGAAACGCCTCCTTCTCCTGAAAAATCGATCAAAATGTTTTTTTTTCAATTATATTTATTTCATGTATTGTACTTTCAATTTCCTTAAATTGTAGCTTCAGATTTGCGTCATCGATTAGATTCTGGCATTTATATCTACCCTGGTGTCATGTCATTGATTAAATTCCAGCATGACATTTTTATGTTCTTAAATTTTGTTGTTAATTAAATTTCAGTATAGTTTGATCTTAACGTGTTGTGTCATTGAGTTTGTAATTTCTAAGCCATCATTGTGGATTAAATTCCAATTTGGGCTGTTGAAGTAATGGAAATTGATTTCTCCTTTGCAATGTCTGGAGGGTCCAGCTCCATGGGATCTCAGTCGTCGTCTTCAGGGCCCCTGCTGGGCGGTCCATCAAAACCTCAAAGGGGACTAAGCAGCATATCGTCCTATCGAATGTACCACGCTATGAACTATTGGGATACCCATTGCCCCAATCCTTCATCTACCCAGATGGTGGTGACATACTTCTCATACAGATGGACCCAGCCCGGAAACCGATGGATCGACACAATGGTCTCCCAATCCTGGGGGACCTCAAATCGCACTGGCGGCACCATCCTAAGGGCCTGAAAAAGTTTTATCACGACGGGTTGAGATAAAATCTCAGTGAGTTCTTCCTTTAAGCCCCAATTAGTACATCAACTAAGCCCGAGGTATCTCTCTAGAACCATCCCTCACACAACCCAACCACAACAATTGGCAATCAGCAATAAAATAACAAGCAGGGTCAACCATCAATCAAAAGTCGGTTCACATGCAATCTTACCCAGTATGCCATACCCTGCACGTTATATATTAGCATAATATATGCAATGCACATTGCCGTTAGATGATGCAGTTCACCAATCACATACGAGTCGCGTCACAAGCGATTTCACCTGGCCATTGCCACACCCTGCACATTATCAGTTTATGTGTGAGTGCTATAAATAATGATGTGATCACCTCATGACGTGTTCCATTGGGTCGAGATGCTACGACGCCCTTCCTCCGCAGAGGTGCAACCGTGTCCTTCCGTGTAGGCCGAGGCGCTACAGCGCCCTTCCTTCGTAGAGGCACAACCGTACCCTTTCGTACCCTCTGAGGCACAACGGCGCTACGGTTGTGACGTCCTGGATTTTCCAACCCGTGGCGAATTTTATGAGTGCGTAGTCGTCAACGCATTACTAGTCGGTCTCGTTATGAACTGATCACTCACGAGCAACTAACCGAAGGGGAGAGGCTACTAAAGATTTCGGGGACGCGCGATTCTTGGAAAAGCCCCACTTTAGTATGAGACACGCTAGAATTGTGATTGATTGACTTGGCCATGATTTCTATCCAAATTCGGATATCGGACTTTTTGGACGTCGGGTTTAATTATTGGACTTTGGCCTCGTTATTTTCCAATTTTCGGGTTCTCGTAGACGTTGGACGTAGGACCGCCGCGCCAATTTCAGACCCGAGACCCCGCTGTTTTTCCCTCTCTCTTTTCCCTTTCTCTCTCCCACGTGCGCCTACCCCCTCTTCTTTTTCTCTCTCCTCTCCCTCTTTTCCGCACCTGTCCCCTCTCTCTTACGTCCTCTCCCCTTGCTCTTTCTTTTCCTCTGCCCTGCACCGCCTGCCCCTCTCTCTTTTTCCCCCACTTGCCTGTCATTTTCCCTCTTTTTCTGCCCGTTTGAAAGTCAAACGGCTCTCTCTCTCTCTCTCTCTCTCTCTCTCTCTCTCTCTCTCTCTCCCTACCTACGTCGAAGCCGCTGCTCCCTTTTTCTCCTTTTCTTCTTCTTCTTTGGTTCTTCTTCTTCGCTGGAGAGCTGCTGCTGCTGTTGCCGTGCTGCTGTTGCCGTGCTGCTGTTTCGCCACTGCTGTCGCCACCGTAGCTCCACCACCACCCTTGCTTACCGCCAGTCTGCCGGTCTCGTCGTCTGCCGGCCCTACGAGCCAGCTGCACCGCTCCTCTCCTCCTCAGCTTCGTTTAACGCCGCCTGGACACCGAAGTGACGGGCTGCCGCCTTGCTGTCGCTCGGTCGCCGCCATCCCTCGCCCGAGTACCCCAGCTCAGCCACCGTCGCCTCCGCTTGTCTCTCTCTCTCTTTTCGTTCGGGTTAGAGCTGGGGTGGCCACCCTCACCGTTCGACCGCCCTTCGCCACCGTCCGACCGCCTGAGACCGCCATTGGGAGCCGTCCAGGAGCCACCCCAGCAGCCGCCGCCATCGCCATGCTCTCTCTCTCTCTCTCTCTCTCTCTCTTGGCCCCTCTAGCCGTGACTTGGACATGCGGCCAGCAGCCTCGCCGCTGCCCGCCGCCGCCGGTCACCGCCGTAGGCCGTTGGAGGATCATTCCCGAGCCTCCTCAGCCACACCGGAGCCACCACAACCACTGGTTCCTTCATTTCTTGGCTTCTCACCGCGTGGACAGCTGCCCTTGGCCGCCGAGATCCGGTCCCGGGCCGCCTCATCCCGATGCGCCGGAAGTTCCCGTGCGTTTGCCTCATCGTCGCTGTCGCGCTAGTATCGTCGGTTTCATTACCGGGTGAGTTAAAGTTCTAAACTCTCGTTTAGTCCGTTAAATTTGTTTAGGGGAAAATTAGATTGGGGTTAATTTTAGTTAGGAGACGGATTAGAGTTAATCGCGATTATTGATTGTTTATGAGGTTAAACGTGTTTAAGGATAATTAACGGTGATTAGTTGGGATAATTGAGGATTAGTGGAATAATCTGTATTAGTATTATTGTTATTAAAAAGTAATAATTTCTTTTTTAATTATTATTTATTAAATTCCGAAAATAAATATTATTTATTAAATTCCGAAAATATTTATTATTTACTAAATTCCGAATTACTATATTATTTATTAAACCCAGAAATTATTATTGTTTATTGGAATTCGGAATTATTAGTATTTGTGGAAATTCGGAATTATTAGTATTTGTGGAAGTTCGGAATTAATATTATTTGTGGAAATTCGGAATTAATATTATTTGTGGAAATTCGGAATTAATGTTATTTGTGGAAATTTGGAATTAATATTATTTGTAGAAATTCGGAATTATTATTATTTATTTTAATAATAATTGAATATAATTTAATTATGAATAATGCGGTTTATTTATAATTAAATTGTGGGAATTATTTGACATGTCATTTATTGTGAAAGCATGTTGGATTGTTGTATGGATTAATTACTTTGCGATAAGTAATTGTGGTAATTAGTGATTTATGGGAATTATCGGTCGTCGCATTATTGTGAGACGAATGTTGTTTGAAGCAATAATTGATTGATTTGCTGATTGCTTATTTATGCCTTATTGATTGAAGCACGTATATTCCAGGAATTATGTGGTATTTCCTTATGAAATTGGTTGATTATTGGATTATCGCAATGTGGCGATTCATGAATAATATGTGGAATACTTACTGCTTCGTATGTGGACCTCACGCATGTCGTGTGCGGATTATGACATGTGCATGCATGTCTTGAGGTGTGTTTACACGGGGAGGCAGAGGAGATCGTGCCCTGAGGCGCGTTTACGCAAGGAAAAGGTGGAGCAAAGACGCGACTGATGATTTTGGATACCTGATGGATTTCGAGGAAAGCGTCATTGATGGATGTGCATAATTGGAACACGCATGAATGCAAGAGTGCATGAGAGACAAGTTGACATTGTGTTCTAATTATATTTGTGCTTGTTGCACCATTTATGATATGCCTGAATTGGTACCGTGCAAAGTGTGGCAATGGCCAAGTAAGATCGCCTGTAATATGATCGCTTGTCGATGTGCTCAGGATATTATTGATTGTATTAAGTCATTGCCTAAAATGTATAGTTGTTCTGCTATTGACCTGCTTGAGGTATTAGACCGTGCCATAGGTACCTGAGGCGAGTTGGTGTCCTAGCCGGGGATTAGGGCGAGAACTCGCTGAGATTTATATCTCACTGGTTATTAAATAACCATTTGCAGGTCTGTTGGAGGCAGATTTGACAGGTGGTGCATTTTGGAAGAAGTAGATTAACCCTGGCCTATTTGTTCGGTTGGCTTTGTAGGAGTAGCTCGTGGTAAGGGCCTATATGTGTAGACTTCCTAAGTATAATCAGAAGATGAATAAACTGGTGTCATTGATTTGTTTCTGTTTGTTTACCTAGCTATCTCATTTCATTAAATTGTACGGAGATTAATTATCGCTTCCGCATGTGCCTAATTGAAAGATAAAAAGAATGGTCGGCGACGCGTCCTGGGACGTCGCATTCAAATGACCGTAAGTGGAAAAAAGGGATCGTTGCGTGCTCGAGGGTCGGGGCGTGACAACGGCGCCCTTCCTTTGCAAAGGCGCAATCGTGCCCTTTCATACCCTCCGAGGCGCAACAGCGCTACGGCGCCCTTCCTCTGCAGAGGTACAACTGTGCTCTTCCGTGCCCTCCCTTCGGTGATTCAGACTATCATAGCCAATGTACACATATTTACACATACACTTGCATTTAAAATCTTAAGTCATTCCTCATAAAAGTGGTCTATTTCTGGTGTCCCTTAGACAATTCATCTTTTTCCCATTTTTTTATGAAAATCACACAATTCATGTGGATGCTTGTACAATTACACATTCAATTCACTCCATAAAATCAATACACATGAAATTACACAATTTAATTTTCGGATAAACAGTAATTTCATAATTTATAATTAAATAATTAAATTCAGAAATTAAAAAAATTAAATAAATAAATTCCGAAAATTAAATATTTAAATATTTAAATACAGAAATTAATTAAATCAATAAATTAAACAATTAATCACGTTAATCAAGCAATTAAGGCAAAACATGATTAATTAGCATAAAACACTCAATTAAGCCTAATCAAGCATAATTAAGCAAGATTAAGCTAAGCTAATCTTAATCAATTATCTAACCACATATCTTACGGCTAATGCACTTAATTAAACACCTTAATAAGCTCTTAACACTAATTAATACAACCCTAAGCTAGTTTAGGCACTAACTAAGGGATTAGGAGCTAAACTCACTCGTTAAGCGGGCCGGAGACGCGGACGCGGTGGCGACAGCAAGGGCGACACTCGATGACCTCGAACACGACCCTCCAAGGCAGTCCCGGGGTAGAAATCATAGTAGCAACCTCTGCTCAAACCCCAAACTACAATGGACAGCACTACAGTGGAAGGAGGCTGCTGGTCGGAGAAAAAACAAGCTGGCTGGAGCTCCGGTGAGCTAGTGGCCGGTGGCTGGTGGTTCCAGGGGGTCAAGGGGGTTGTGTGTGGCTGGTGTGGGTGGTGGGTAGGTCAAAAATGGAGAGAAACGGAGGAAAAGCCGAAGCTAGGCAAGAGAAGCACTATAGTGACAAACGGAGGACCACTGACTTCAGGCCGCCGTACGGGACACCCGGCGATTAGTTCTGGCGATTGGCCAATGTAACTTGTACGGATTTCCTGTGCTGAATAGTTTGATAGGTGGCTCGGCCCGAGATTCCACCAGAAAGGCAATGAACAACTCAAATTTTGGTGAGAGGTCCAAAGTAGAAATTGCAGGAATGTAAGGAGAAGCAAGGGGAAGAAGGGCTGCGATTTTTTGTGAGATCAAGTTGAGTAAGAGAGGGGTGTTCAACAGCTCAAAATCCTTCATCAATGCCATTAATGACTGCTTCAATTTCCCAAGCACATGACCTCATCTTCTCTCTCTTCCTTTTGTCTCTTCCCAATAATGTCTAGGGGCAAAATGGTCATTTCCACCTTGCATAATTCCCAAATTGCCCTTAGGCTAAAAATGAAAGGTGGGCCTAGGAAACAGGCTGGGAAATGGGTAGGAACGGGCTTGGGAATTTGTTGGGCTTGAATTGGCTCAAGTTTGAATAACGGGCTACGAAGGGTGAGGGGTCGGTTGGGTCTAACAGGCTTGCTCGTTTGTCTCAGTCTTCCATGGTGGCCGTCCCACCTTGGGCATGAGGCTCTCACTATTCTTGCCCAGCTCACGTCCTCATAGGCTCGGATTCTCGGTCCAAAATCCCTTTATCAAAAACTCGGCTCAATCAATACCATCAACTGTCGAGGAAGCATCATTTGAAAGTCCATCCCAGAGGTTCCCGACAATTCAAAATCCAATCTTGGGTCCTCATGCCTTGTTAATTTCTCCCTAATACTATTTTGCTACGACCCATACTGACTGGCCGTTTTGAGGATTCACGATTATTCCCTCTCAAAAGGGCTTTGAATTTCAGGACGTCACATAGAGGACAGAGATACTTTTGATAATAGAGAAACATGTATTTAATCAATCAAAAGAGAGTAAATTCAAAAGAAAAAAAAAATCAAAAGAGAGGGTAATTTTCAAAAATTAGAAAATGTTGGAAACACCACCTCATTGTAAGCACCTTTTTTTTGTCTATGGAAACAAAAATAAGGAAAAAAAAATGTGTTGAGCAAAAAATATTTGAAATTTTCGTTTATTTAAGAAAATAGACCCGAATTCTTTACAAAGTAAGGAGGGTTAAACTCATCAAAACATATGACGTAGATTTTAATTTCAATTATCATTTATTAAATAATATATACGGGCTTTTTATGGATTTTATTAAAAAATAATTGGAAATTAAACTATCTTTTAGATTAGCTATATTCTATAGAAAGATTTGAATTTAAAACCTCAAACCAAGAGTAGCTATATCTTGCCAACCACCACAAAGAAAATAAAAAGAAGCCATAAGGTTTGTGAAATAACATAAGATTGTGGTAATCCTATGCCGAAAAGGAATTGGATCCCCAAAAGTTGTCTTTCCTCGTATAAGGAAGGATCCGCTCATGTTTTGAGTTATAAATTCATAAAGAAGCTGCACACCGAGCAGATTGATCATTCAATCTACGACGAAGGAATGGCGAATTGGGAAGAACTCCCCCAAGTGATCCTAGAACTCATCGTTCGTCGACTAGCCATGGAAGACTTTTTAGCTGTTCGACAGGTGTGCACTTCATGGCGGACTGCTGCTGCCAAGGAGACGTACAATGCGAAATCGAAAACTCCTTGGCTCATGATTTATACGTACAACCAAATAGCTAAGTTCGCCAACCCGTCTACAGGGAGAATTTACCCAGTGCAGTTGCCAGGATGTCCTGGCCGGAGCTTGTCCCCACCAGCATGGATTCTCGTGTCTAAGAGACTTAGTGAGTACCGTCTTGTCA